>MU385856.1:0-180912 GCA_022497145.1 Rostrohypoxylon terebratum
CAAAGCAGTCTTAGGTTGAAGGGAGATGTACAAAGACTGCAGCATCTCTCTTAACAGCTGTAGATCGAACAAAGATTGCCACAGCTCGTCACAGGATTTATAACAAATAAAAATCTTATAAAAATTATTATTATTTATTATTAAAAGTTATTAATTAAATAAATAAAATTAAATTAAACTTAATATATTTATATTTAAAAATTAAACGTTTAACATATATATTATACTTAAATACATATTAAATTACACTTATAATTTTAAGCATAAATAGGTTAATAAAATTCCCACTTCAAGAATTATTATTAAATTAATACTATATCTAAGCCCTACACAGCCCTTGTCACAGTGAGACAGTCTTAGCGACACTAACTAGGTATTTTTTTCCCTTCTTAATTGATATCACAACCCGGTGATAACTCTGGGTATATAGTGAAGCCTGAGAAGATATGGAATACTAATATAGCACGTTCAACAAATTATCTAAGAACGTCTCCCCTTTTTGCAGTCAAGCATCAACTCTTGTATATGACCCGTTCTGTTTCAAACTCAGTCATGTTTACTGATTCCGTTGGTCTCGTGTCCGTTCACTTGAGCCTGGTATCCTTCAGGATATCCCTTATCAGCCCACTCCTTGAAGCTCAACCCTTTTGCAGCGCTAGGCATCTTCACCATCAGAGGTACCTCTTCATCTGGTAGCCCGGTGACTTCTTCCTTTTGGACCAGGCTGACATGTGTTAGTCTCTCGAATCCTACGGCCTCGTAGAGACCTAGACCTGGCTTCGACGACTCAAGGTATATAGGAAGGTTGAGTAGCTCTGCGAGGTTGATACCCCATTGCATGAGTAAGCGCCCAACACCACGACGTTGCTGCTCCGGGTCGACGGCCATAACGGACAGGTCTTTTATCTCACATTAGTTGAATGGCATGACTTATAATCCCTCTATTTCGACTCACATATGTGTCGGCGTTTATTGCCGAATAGCTTTTCTCTTACATCCCACATGGCGCCGAGAACAGCCTCACATCTCACTTTTTCTTCCCCTTCTAACCATGGTATACCCTCGGGGCGCTCCCATCCATTTTCTTTCCCTGGTCGCCAGAATACATCCCAACAAGCCATCCCGACGATCTTCCCCGTGTTCGAGTCAATACATTTGATCGTGTAGCCGTTCCTGTCATGAGCCCACCATTGTTTAGTCCCTTCTGTGTGTGCCGCCCTGTCAACGCCCCCGGGGTAAAGAAATTGGAGTATGGGTTCCTTCTCGAATGCCTTGAAGTATACGTCATACACCGGCTCAATATCAGCTATCTGCGCTGGAAGTACGGCTAAAGGCATCTTCGCTTCAGTATTCTATAAATCGCCCCTGACTCGGTCTGTGCTGAGAATGACGCTCGTTTCGGGAATACAATATTTTATGATTCATTCTTATACGGAGGGGCAGGTCGGACTAAAAGGGTTGCATTCAAATGGCACAATGGAACACCGTTCGGATTCGCTCGTCGCCTCCATACCTACCTGCACTGGTTAGATCGCAATACTACAGTCAGGGGTGGGTCTTGACACCCGCGAATTATCTTACTTGATTTTATTCGACCTATTCGTTTTAGGAACCCTTGGTAAATTTCGTGCATTGGTCTACGTGAATTCGCCCTTCGCGTCTAATAACGGATTGCAAGATGAAAATTCGGTTTCTCGGCACTGATCTTGGAATATGCGGCTACTGTAGGGGAGCCAGGGTGTTCAGCACATTCTGAGCGGCAGTTCAGGGCCTATATCGGACTATTTCCCTTGGGTCTGCCCTTGGCGCACCCAGAGCAAGACGCGATCATATTCATTGGGACAAGCCGCGAAATTTAGACGGTCCTTTTCATTCATAAAGGTATGGTATAGCCTAATCGGTCGCAACTCCGGGTCCTGGGACTCGGTAGCCTAGATTAGTCACCGGCGTCGGAGAGCGGGGTTTATCCAAGCTCGACACCATCTACTCATGATTAATACAGCTGTGATTAATATGCCAAACAGAAGTTTGGTCATTATGCCCAACCGAATCTAGCTAACCACGCCAAACAGCTTCGATGACGGCGAAGAAGTTCGAAGGATTGGCCTTGACATTCGCCATCTCAAATCGCTCATCAGCATCCTGGAAAATCTTCGCCCAAGCGTTGACAGGGCGCTCCTTTCCGTTAAATAGCGCCATGAGTCGTAGGTCAGTAGCCGTGCCCATTTGCTGAATAGAGCGTGGAAGGGCCGGCCCCTCATTTTCGCCCTGGTTACCGATATATTCGAAAAGGATCACTCGGGCGCCTGGTTTTAGCGCGGGAATTAGTGCTCGTAAGATCTTAGAAGACTCCTCATCGGGCCAGTCGTGGAGAATCATTTTAAAAATATAAATATCTGCTTGGACTGGTTGCGTCTGGAAGAAATCGTGTTCTACGAAAGATACGCGGTCCTTGACATCTTCTGGTAGATTTGCTTCGAAAACCGGCTTTACTTGCGGTAGATCTTGAACGGTGATACGAAGTTCTGGGAATTTTCGCGCTAGCACTATGGCATCATGACCCGCAGAACCTCCAACCTACTAACATTAGCGATATCCATGACTGACTGCATAGTATGGATGCGCTTTTTTTTAAAAAAAAAGAAAAAAATCGGGGTGATTGGAGACTCACGTCTACGACTGTTGCCTTCCCGGCAGCCTTCCAATCATGGGCGTCAAGCACTAGGAGATAGAGTAAGTGGGTGACTATCAATAATCTTATAGGGGAATTGGAACAATATCCGCATTTTCACGTACAGCTTGATACATGTTCGGGTTGTGGACTTACCAACTCCTTCAAGGTGGAATATCTCCTTTATATAACGCATGAACTCGACGAAATTTCTCTGTCGCCAACCCTGCTTCTCTCCTGCGCCATCATTTTCAAGCAGATCCCAAGAATTTCTGTGTTTACCGAATTGGCCGCCGCTATGGAATAAAGCGAACGAGGTCTCATTTATGTTCTGGGTCAATGCCGGTTTTCCGCGACTGTATCTATTCAGAGCTTCATTTAAAACCATCATCGGCGCACCAGCGTCGTCTAGGATTGTGGAGACGAGAGCTTTCAGCCCTGAGAAGCGGGCCAATGCTGCTGATCTGGAAGTGTGCCTGATCAACGAGGTACTCTTACCAGGTTCGGTCTCCTCAAAGATACGGAGGGTTACCGCGTGTTGCAGGACCCGCCGGACTACATCTTCTGGGAGGGAAACATGCTGCGCGATTTCCGCATATGATGCGGAACCAGCTAGGGGGACTGCAGACCAAAAGTCGAAGTAGTTCAGCGTATTAAGAGCGGCAGCATCAGGCAAAGCCTATAAACGTTAAGCAAATGATTCAAAACCCCTATCTACCCGAGACTATTGGGCAATGTGCTCACGTTGTGAACATAATTGAAGATACTTTCACTGGGACCCTGCGTGAGGTACCACATGTCCGTCAAGGCATCTAGTAGATACTGACGCGTCATGAATATTTCCGCCGATAAGTTGCTGTAACTGGTAGGGCTATCCGCCGCGAATGTGGGTTCTGGCACATTGTTCTCCTTGAGAAAGCGTGTGAAGGTCTCGGAGAGCTCTGTGATCTTCGCTGCTAACTCATTAAGCGTTGGTTGCGGGCTAGCCATTCTGGCAAGGATATTCTATTCAGGATGCCTGTGAGGATTATGAAGATTATTCGAAGGGTGAGAGATGGCTAAGATCTCTCAGACTTGGGAACTAATTGCCTTTTTACATTTTTGTAATAATCAATAATTACCCACGACCTTTCCGGGCACAGAAAGTCGGCCGGTGGCCGCGGATCCATGGCTTCGGATTCTTTGACAAAGCCCACGGACATACCTACTTGGCGAGGCTCGTATTTCCGGGTAGTGGTATGTTATCCCTTAGGACCTAGGACCTAGGTCCTAGGTTCCTTAGAAGAAGACAGGGGTCAGATGAGAACTGATTGATTAGATTGATAAGATGATCTTATCAATCAGTCGCAGATCCTCGATCCACCTGTCATCTAACGTTGTCATGTGGCATGCTCGTAGTGGGCTAAGCCGCTGAGTATGCAGCTACGTAAGGACTTTTGTCGACCTATGAGACTAGAGCTCGCTTGAAATCGCTTAGATCGTCTTCCGTAGTTCTGGTTACGTACGGAATTCTGCGTGAATATACCTTGCAGTCTATGATCTTTCGGCTCATGTTCGTGTTGTCGTTGAAGTATTGGCCGGTATAGTCGGACCGGGCTACTCTTGGCATAGGCTAGTCTAAGGGGGAAGAAGAAGCTGAGAGAAGAGATACAATCATGTGATCTGTCTGGCCTTTGAGCATAGCCTGAGACCCCGAGTATAACAAGCTTCTTGTTCTGCTATTTAGAATTCTTGAACACGGAATATTATTAAGACGAAGATGAAAGATGACAAAGGTGATCTAGGAAGATTTAGAAGGCCCGGAGGTTGGTTATTTGGATTGACTAATGCACGATCTAGATCCTACGCACATATATGATATGTAATCGGAGGAAACAAAATGTCGTCACTTATACCTTTACTGGTGTAACAAATTCCACGGACATCCGTACTAACAATTATTAGATAAGCTTTGATATGACTTTGAATTTTGATGAGTAATACTATGTTATGTAATGAGCTAGAGAGCCCCACAAAACGAACGCCACATTCCAAGTCGAATGACGCCACAATAAACCTCCCCAAGCTTCTTAGCTTCTAAATAGCATTCATCAGATGCTAAAACTTGTACTTATCATCAAATAATTACCACGACGTCTTCACATAGCGAAAATGGGTCTTGTCGACTACTCCGATTCGGAATCAGACTCCGAGCCCGTCGCTCAGCCCGCTCCCACTCCGTCATCTCAATCGGCGCCGACGAATAGCAAACGGCCCTTCCAGAAAGTCGTCGACCGCGCGAAACCAGGCAAGATCCTCGTCAACCTCCCCCAGAATACCTCCAGTCGCGACGAGAGCAAACCCACCGATGGGGACGATGCGCCGCCTACGAAGCGCGCGAGGATAGCAGGCAAAGGAGGAGGCGCCTTCAGTGGTTTCAATTCATTTTTACCGCCTCCAAAGGACATCGGCAAGAAGCCTGGTTTGGCAAGTGGTAGCAGCAATGGCAGTGCGAAACCGGCGCCGAGACCAGGCATAAATCTAAAAACTGGTGCTACGCCTGGTTTCAGCAGAGAAACGAATGAGGCTGGTGAGAATGGCACGGACGAGGCGATCTCGAGAAGCGAAGATGCGGAACCCACGATGAAGCAACCCTCGATACCGGCGGAGCAGAAACCGGCAGAGGAAGTCAAATTAGTGGGAAAGCCCCTGATGTTCAGACCGTTATCAGTAGCGAGGAAACCAAACAAAAAGGGTACTTTGGGCAAAACCAACACAGCTTCAAAAGCCACCACTACCCCTAAACCCGATACAGTTACATCTACTCCTGCGGCACCGGCTCCCAAAGAGGCAAGCCCACCTCCGAAGAAGAAGGAGAAGATAAGCCTCTTCTCCATACCCGACGAGCAAACGACATCGGAACACGACAGCACTACACCTCAAAACTACCCATCCACCTACGAACCCATGTTCGAAACGGCCCAACCCACCCCCGCGGACGAATTCGCCGCCTACGACGCCCAAAACGCGACCACCCCCTTCCAAACCCAAGCACCGCCCACAGCACCCAGCACAAGCGCCTCCTCGGATCTCACCCTCGACGCGCTGGCGACGTCCATGAACCTGTCCGCAGCCGCGCGGCGCGAGCTCTTCGGGCGCGGCGGCACGGCCCCCTCGATCCCGTCCAGCCGCATCATCAACTTCGACACCGACCGGGAGTACGCGCACAACGAGGCGTTGCGCGCTTCGGGACAGTTGCAGCCGGCGTATAACCCGGTGCGCGCGATCGCCCCGGGAAAGCACAGCTTGCGCCAGCTCGTCAGCCAGGCGCAGACTCAGCGCGATGCGCTCGAAGAGAGCTTTGCTACGGGGAAGGGGAAGAGGAACGAGGCTGGGGCGCAATATGGGTGGCGTTGATGTTTTGGGTTGGGTTGGGTTGGGTTGGATGTGGTATCACATTAGCAGAAGTTGGGAGAAGGGAGGGGAATGTGCAGTTCGTGATTACATCAGGCTCCAGAGATGGAAGTACTATTTACTGTTATTAGAGCTGTAGGGAGATACGGTGCGTGAAGCAGCCCAAATCATCACGAACTAGCAATGACGCCAATGACCAGAAATAGTCGGTCACGGCAACAAAATCACATCGCATAGCATAGGCCGGCGTTCTACCAGCATGAAACCCAAAGTCGAGATATCCTAATTGATTCAATTGATTTCCCATCCCATCTCATCCCTATCCATCGCTCCGTGTGGATTAAACGAACATATACAAGGTATATAGCTAAATACGCGCACAAATTCGCAGAACGGTAAAATCTAGCGGGGGGTATCATCTAAGTAGGTATTTCCAATCTCGATCTCGCTATGCCCGCGCCTTGAAGACAAAGTCAAAGTATATCCATCCATCCATCCATGCTACCATGTACACCACCATCCCTTGCCCGGGTATTTATTGATATATATATATAGATGTAGATGTAGATATAAACAATACAGCCACAATATACAAACCCCCTTTGCGTCAGTTCTGTTTTACCTGAACGCGGCTTCTTTTTTTAGAGGAACAAGAGGAGCCGAGTCTAGCACGTCTCGACCACGGCAGTCTTCCCTTGCTTCCACCCGTCGCCCGTGAACAGGAACCCCCACTCCCCCCGGGTGATGGGCGAGATGTCGTCGTACCCGTTCGGCGTCTGCGGGCCCAGCCTCTGCGACTGCCGCCCCTCGCACGGCGACAGCATCATCTCGTCGATCGACGACGACGCGCCGTTCCAGAACGCCAGGCCCCCGATCGGTCGAGCCGTGTGCTCCTCTTCCGAGTCGTCCGAGGCGAGGTTGTCGATGTTGATTTCCAGCTCCATGACCTCGGCGTTTTGTTCTTTATCGGTCGACGTCTCGTTTTCGGATTGAGTCTGTATCTGTGGCATGGCGTGTGCCACGCTCTTCGCCTTCGGCTTGAAAATCCGCGTTGTCGTGGCGGTAGCAAGTCTTGTGTCCAGCTTGAGCACAGGCGTGGTCTGGGTTTTTGGTGGCGTCTTCGGTGGCGGTGGTGAGCCAATCATAACGACTGGTTGAGCTGCGCGCTCCCGCTCTTCCGGAGTAATTTCAAATGCGCCAATACGATTAACCCCGCCGTAAGCGTGATTGTACATGCTCTCGATTTCCCTCAACGCACGCGCGTTGACGCCGAGCCAGTCGTAGCTGCGATACAAGTCTGCTCTCGAGATGGGGCGTCCGCTGTTAGCGAGAACTAGACGTCGAAGCGAGTCGACCGCATCCTCGAGGCGCGAGTTATCCCCGAATCTAGGCGTAGGTGTAGGAGAGGCGAGCGGGGATGAGGAGCCGCTGCGAGAACGGCTGTACGCCGCCAAAGCAGCCTTGAATGTATACAGCCTATCGAGACTGAGAAGGGTCAGACCTTCGGCCGAGAAGAGCACCTCGTTTTGGAGTATGCTTCGACGGATCAAGTCCGTGTTGAGGCCACATGCGGATGCGGTGGTGGCAACTGGTAGCCAACCCGTACCGATGCGGAACTTGCGCTCCGCTTTTTGGATGGTGGTCCGTAATATCTTCTCGGCTTTGGGGGAGAGCAGGCCGGTGTAGATCAGCCTTAAGCCAAACTCGTTGGGTCCTTGTGATATGGAGCTTGCCGAGGACGCGGTGAGAATGCTTGAGGGTGTGGCGGGGGTCATGGGCGTGTGTGGCATAGGGCTGCTGGGTGTTAGGGGCAAAATCCAGCGGCGAGAGCTGATTGGTAGGGATTCAGTCGAGGGAGGTGGCAACGTCGATGTAGATGTGTTAGTTGTAGAGCCTGACGCCATGGACGATAAGCTGACGGTGGAACCACCGGTTCCCCTTCGAACTAGTTGTCTCAATCCAGCAACTGGAGACGCAAAGCGTGTAGGAGATACTATTCCCGGCGTGGGCGGTGGAGAATAGGGTGTCGGACATGGTGGCATCACACTAGGAAGTTGATATTCCTTCCGCACGACGACTAACGTAATATGCAGAGCCTTCCTCGCAAGCCTCTTTGATGCGTACTCTAACGCGCCCGTCAAGTGAGAAGGCAGGTTGTAAGCATCGAGGATCGATGGACCCGCTTCTAAAGGCGAAGAGATACGAAGCTTAGACAGCGACATGATGTCGGCAAGAAAATAACGCAATAGAGATGCAGCTGTATATTCTGCAGGACAAAAGAACGATCCGAGAGGCGGTGCAATGTATGTTCCCCAGCTGAAATGAGAATAGAAGAGATCGAGACCGGATGTGTTATTTCCCGACTGAAAAAGACTCGGATTTAGATCTTGAAGGATGATCCACCAAATCTTAAAAAAAGAAGTGAAGTCCAGCTTCGATAGTATTAGTATATAGATATATCGCGATGTCAGGGGATGCTCGAAATAGAGAAGCCAAAAAGGGAAATGAGCGAAATCAAGAAAAGAAAGCCTTGCTACAGGGCGAGAGTGGATATAAAAAGTAGTAGTACTACTATGTATAATGTAATAAGGGCGCTTCGAAACATGAAACAATGGAACGCTGAAACAACGAAACATTGATAGACTCGAGTAGGCCACGAGGTGATCTAGGCGTTCGTGGGGTTCGGGTGTCTGGGTGTTTGGGTGTTTGAAGAAAGGGGGTTACTGATCCAGAGATGATTATTGGTGCTTTGTTTACCCTTCCCTCCCTCCCGTCACCCTCCCGTTCTTCATGATTTCTATATTCGGACTTCTTGAAACTTAGCGTCAGGCTCACCGCACCCACCTTGTTTGACTGGTAATCAGCCAGTCGTCAATGTGCTTCGTTTGAAGACGAAGAAGTGTACGTGATTCGCCAACAAGTCTGCTTGCATATCACACGCAGCGTGGGACCGTTGGACCGTAGTACTAGTCTACTAGGAGTCTAGGACTGCAAGACTGTGGGTAGGGCTTTTCTTTCCTAAGGCATCCTAGCCTTCTCACCGTTAAAGAGAGGCATTGGTTGGGGTTATTAGCCCTATTAGACTTCCAATTTCCATGTTCCATGTTCCATGTTCCATTTTCCATGCATACGTGCATATGTGTTGTGATGATTATGGTGGGATGATGGTGTGCTGAACGTGCTGAACCTGCATGCTCACAACAGAGAATAACTCTCTCCACAACTCGCCATAACTCGCCATAATTCTCCACTTGTCCACTAGTTATCCGGAATTAAAAAAAACAAACTCAAATGATCGACCAATCAGAGAACACCAACCTCTCCCCCGCATCTTGCATGGGCGGCTACGCTCACCCAAATATAGATCCCGGCCCCGGCACCCGACCTCTATACCCCTGCTATGCACACGTGCTAGGCTTATTCCGGCTAAATCCCGAGATATCCAAAAATAGACTGCATGCATAGTCTGTACTGTAGTACTTCGTACATTATGTAGGTTAGGTACGAAGTACAACATAGTGTAGATAGATGATTCATAGGTCCACTGCTAGATCGTGCCTAGGACCTAGGTATTAGGTAGTGTTTGTACAAGATGACTAACTTGGCTATACCCAAGAAATCATTTTCTACCATTTTTGTCTTGAGCTAGAGATCCCAAAAATCACAATGATTATATTCTAAAACCAGTAGAAGTGGGTTATGTGTGGTTGCTGTACCAAGTACTCGCTATAAATGCTTGGATATGGCTTCCATGGGCATAGGTACATGTGTATGATGTGACGTTATGTACTAGGAGCCAAGACTAGATCCCGCTATCCCATTATTATAGTAGTAATTAGATAATAGGGCGTTTAACTAACCTTGCAGTGCCAATTACCAAGTCAAAATCTGCAATATCCTAGTCAGAAAGCATTCATGATGGGTCCTTTTAACCTTGCACTTTGCACTTGCATCTTACCAGGTCGTCAATGTCAACGTCAACAACAAATAACCAATCAAAATTGCTTTCACATATGTCGCACAAACGGCTTCTCAAGAATCCGAGAGAGCAGACTTTCGTGTCCATGGTCATCGTGTCTTAATGCTCAGAAGAGCGATTTCCTTGCTGGCGACTTACGGATAATTTAACCGATGGATGAACGCACATCTAAGTTACTATGCCTTATCGCTCTAGGGATACTCCAGGGGTCATTCACTGTTGAAGGATCAAAGATGCAGTCAATTCATTAGCCACCTCGCCTACTAGCCATGTCTGCATCGTGAGAAGTAAAAGAAAACAGCACAGATAGGTACTTTTGCAGGGAAGAAAAGCAGAATATCTAGGGCATTTATCGTCCTGATCCGGGAAAACATTTGCTAAACCACCTCGTGAGAATTGCTATGCAATGAACCATAATTCGTACACTTAGATGAGACTGAGGCGGGGACTACCTCAAGAGTTCATCAAGACGCCGAAAGAACATTGTTGCGTAGTGCCATTTTGTCCATCCTAAAGACGCCCATCACTCCGGTGCTATGCATTCGTCCTAACTTGCCAGTCCGTTTGCCCGATTCGCCATCGAATGTGTTTGGCCTTCGGTTGCGCATCCCAACCTAGCCCATTGTCATAATAAACCGATATCGACACGCCAACCAACTCAATAATGTAGAGAGGACCTCGCTGTCGGCCCTAGGTTCGATTATACTAAATCACGGTCGATTTGCATGCTGATATCAGCAAAGTTATCCAGCGGTTCGGAAGAACCGACTGATTGTTCCCAATCTTGACTATGTCAGTCATAGTCCATGGTGGCGGTGGTAGAGTCGCTCCACATACCAGAACCGTCCTCTTCAATTTCGTCAACTGTAAGCCTGTCCATCGGCTCCAGGACAACTACTTCGAAGTTAGCACGTCGGGTGTTCATCAGTCAGCTCATTTTAGAGAAAATCCCTACCTCGACAAAGTTCAGTGAACTGCTCTTCAAGACCGTCATCCATCTCCTCGTCCAGGTGAAAATACGGTTCGCATTTCTTGATAATTCGGTCCAGGGGAACAACAGTGTATCTGGCTGCCTGCGCTGCGCGAACGACGTAGGTGTCACGCAGATACTCTAGGCAAGAGACGGCCAACTGCCTAGCAGCTAGATTCATTGCTTGTGACCTTTCGAGCCCTCCGTTGCTCTCCCCAAATGCGGGCGAGGGTCCATGCTTGAACAACTTCTCCTGCAGGAAGCTGTCAACCTCCTCGCTTACTCCCTGATCGATATACCCTAACAGTCCTGGAGCCCATTTTGGGATGTTAGCTAGGCCGTGTAAATGAATCCCTTCCACTGAATCGCCTGTGCTACGGGGACCATCGAAGACTTCTCGGTGAAACTCGAAAAAGGAGCGGCCTTCCGCGTTCTGCACATTCTTGCATTGAATAGCCACATGGTCAATCAGATGAGTGACGTTATTGCGATCGGGACTATAGCGACAATAAGTTATTGCCGCACGGAGAAAGGGAGACACCACGTGAGAGGTGAGTTCTCCGGTGATATCTAGTCGTAGCGTCGTAAAGATCTTGTGATCCATCATCGTGTTAAGCCTTATCAAACGGCTGATTATGGAATCAGTGCAAACGGGGTTTTGGTTAAGGGAGATCAATTTTTCCGTAAAGATATTTGCCTGTCCCCTGGCCCAATCTCTGTGCAGTAGATTGACTTCACTGGCAGTAAGCGGAATAATTTGTCCTTGAAGCGCCAACAAAAATCGACCACGAGCATCTTCTAATATGCTGTCCTGGTCAAGTGTTGGCTCGACGACTGACAAGAGTTCATCGATCAAGCCGATCAGGCCGTCATAGTTAGGTGGCCTCGCAGACCTTCTAGACACCGCGTTGAGCAACCTAGCGTACTGATTAGGGAGGTCGAAAGCTTGGTCCGCAGCGATAACCATGAGAAATCTGAACAGGAAATCTCTTTCCAGAAACAAACTTGCTTCAAAGTGACCCATCCTAGCATATTCAAGCATAGTCCCAAAGCACTCGCCCCAGGAGTTCAAACGCATGTGGAAAGAGTCCCAAATGTGGTAGAACAAATCCATGGTAATGTCCATTACCTTTGGGTGACGGCCTACCATATTGATCATTACGTCGCCGTCGCCGTCGAATGGTCCATACTCTTCTGGAAAATGTTGTTTGATGACTTGGAGACAGAATATCAAGATCCTTCCTATATCTTGGCGAACAGCCGTGTCCGAGTTTTTCTGTATAAGCATGCGCAGTGTCTCCTTGTGGTGGCCGAAGTAATTAAAGAATGACAAGCAGCATAACGGACACCGTTTGCAAACCTTGACCAACAAGCCCTTGAGCTGTTCGAAGTCCGGAATATCCTTGGCCCGTGATGCAATTTGATCCAGATGGCCAAGTGCCGTTTGCATTGCTACATTTTCTTTTCTATGATCTTTCGAACATTTCGTTCCCCAGGTATTCAGGAGTACTCTGTGTACAAAGGGCATGTGGGTAGGGTCATACAAGCAGTGTCGCTGGATAATTGACCAATTGTCTTGGCTGACCTGATACTCAAGGGCTTTGGGGAGGGCAGACCGGAGAGGGCCGGTATGACCCGACGCTCTTAGCATGTCTTGCTCTTTCTGTAGTGAGGAAGACCGCTGGTAAAATAGCATGTAAGCACTATAGACCTTTTCGTAGGTGGTGCCAGCCTCGAATTGCGCTCGGTACTCCGGACCTCCGAAACAGGCGCTTTCCATCTGTGCAGGATCCCACGACGTAACTATTTCATCATTGAATTCAACCCAAGATGGCATACTACTTGTTGTTGGTCGTTCGCGAATGTACGAGTAGTAATGACCGGATTCTGCGGTCCCAGAATGCACGAGGACACCTACCAATTCGAACATATCCGGTTCAGAGTTGCGGGAAGGATCGCTGAGGTGCTCTATGGTGTAAGGCTGCATGTTGACCTTGGTGGGGAACGGGAAGTAATCATTAATCTTGCTTCGCGTTAGTGTCCTCAGGTTGAAATCGAACCTCTTCAGGTGAAATATCAAGTTGTCTGGAATATCCTTGAGGCATGCCCTGTCGCCACGGTTAGCTTTGCTAGGGCTGAATCTAACGCACGCTCTACTTACCTTTTGACTGCATCAACATGACGGTCGCATTCTGAGCACTTGTATTTATTATCTGTATAGACATGTTAGCATCCCAAGGTATAGATGCACAAAAAAGAGAAAGCGACAACATACCTCCTTCCATGATTTCACCATCCACGTAGGCCTGAAGGCTTTCCTCGAGACCCGCTTTACCTTTGATGTCGCACTGAATAGCGGAGAATGGTTCAATGCGTTCAGAAATATGTTCGCATTCCTTAGACTTGACCTGTTGGACTAATTCGCCTCCGTAGATTGATCTAAGGCTCTTTTTGTCGCTTTCTAGGGAGAATTGTGCCTCCCATCGGTCAAATAGAAGGCTATAAAACTCGTCTACATCCATCTGGTTATGGATGTCGATAGGAGTTTCGTCATAGGTTGTGATCTGACCGACACAGGCAGCCGGCTCTACCCAGCGCCGCCGACTGTCTTGCAGAAATGCGAAGAGGACCTGAGTCTCGTGGAGTAATGTATGCGTAACCGGGTTGCGGACACGTTTCTCAAGCATGAAGCGACGAAATCCAATGTTCATGAAGAGTTGTGTGAAAAGAGAGTTTAGGTAACAAGTGTTCGAAAGATTTCGTAGTCCTGAATACCCGCAAGATGACCTAATAGCGGTTGATCTTTCGAAAGCTTGCGGGAGGTCATATTTGTAAATCTCGACCCCATCTTCAAAACTAAGCGACGTGAGCTGGTTCAGATCGTGTAGTAAACGGGAAGCTTGGGAGGGATCGTCTTTAACTAAGGCGAATATGGTATCGTATAACTTGCTTCGCGTAGTGGTGTGCAGGATAACTTTTGGCACTAGCGCCTCGTATCCATTCTCCGGAGGAAACAGATGTCGTGAGAACAGCCTCGTGGCAAAGTTGGCGGGGAATTTAACTAAGTCCTTGTCTATTAATGCTTCGGTGATTCCGATGTTTAGAAGTGTGATGAGGCTATATGCCACAACGTCCTTGTCGGGATGGGCTATATCCTCTGTAGTTGTGTGCGATACCAGTAGTTCTGCGCATTGTCTAAGACAGGCAGGCAGGTTGATGGCGCCGGGGTTTTCAGCAATAAGCTTGCGAACTAAATCAAAGCAGAGACAAAATGTCTCCTCGCACTTATTCGGCTCTTCCGCAGCTCGAGGCACAAGTTGAGATACAATAGGCCAAAATAATTCTGCGAATTCCAGACTCCGTTTATCATGGCCGACGATCTTATTCGTAATTAAACGTGCGACGTTCCTTCTGACAATAGGACGTGGGTCGTCGAGGAGAAGTCGTTGAGCAACTTTCTGCACTCCCTTTGCATCCTGGAACCCCTTCCAGAATGGGTTACTCTTTGCACAAGGCTCGAGCAGGGCCTCAAAAGACCGGTTAATGAGCTCGATGCTAACCTGATTGGTTTGGGCCATCGCGGCGTTCGCGAGTATCGCTGAGAGTCGTTTTTGGAGATCCAAATTCAGGAGCTGTGTGACGGAATCGACTCTAGGAGTTTCTTTTTGCAGTTAGTACACATATTAGAGATGCAAAGTTGTGAACCATGGCGGCGTACCTTTCAGGAGCTGAACGAAATTATCTACGAGCTCAAGACTTAGTTTGAGCTGCAGACCTTCGCTCGAGCTTTGCTCAACAGCTTCATGGTCACAGATTGCCGCGGTAATCAAGGATAATGCTCTAACAAGAGCATCTTGACGGTCGTTTGCGGTATCTACTTGACTCTCACCGACTGGGGAAGATACTTGCATTACATTGCTCTTGAGCTGCCGTGTACTGAGATACTCGCGAAGCGCATGTAATGCATATAGTGATTTAAAAGGTTGCCCTAATGGGAACACGTCTCGATAGGAAGTTGCGGGATTCTCGAATGCCGTCAAGATCGAGTCGTCAGCAGGGAGGGATACTAGAAAGTGATAAATCTAAGAAAGAATTAGTGTATTGCAAACGAAATATGCCATGGTAGAATTTCCAATTACCTCTCGTGCTAATTTCTCTTCCATGCTAAGGTACTCCCACAAGTCTTTGAAATGGCTTAAAATTTCAATGTCGAGCGGTGAGGCACCTGGCTTAATGTGTTTAGAAGTCGCGATTCCGGACTCCTTCTTCACAAGTATCAACCCATTTCTAATATCAAGCTCCTCGATGGGCTTACAGATAGCGCTCTCCGACGGCGCCAGAGGTTGACCGCGATAGTACAACCGGTAATTGTCGAAGCCGGTGGCCTCGCGCAAGCTAGCGAGCAGCGAGGCAGCAGTATTCTTCAGTCCAATATCCAGGGATTTAACCTCGGTTTGGTCCTCGCCATCAAAAGACTGATATTTCAACTCTGCAGAGTCACCATCGACTGGGCTAGGGGCCTGGAGCATGAGGGATCGCAAATCCGGCGCTGCGAAATGAGGCCTCTGCTGCAATGCCTTGAGAAGCGCTATAAGAACCTGCAGAGACCTCGTAAATTGCAACTCTTGTTTTTGGCGCTGCTCATCGCTGGCTACGTCTATCGTTAGTTCTTCTTCGCCGAATTCCTTCAGCTTCTGTGCCGCACGCTTGAGTTGTTCTAAGCACCGTTCTACCAGGGCAAAATGAACTTTTCGTGCGCGATGAAGGGGATATGACATTATCGACTGGCCATCAACATATATGTTGTCGACGAGCGTAGATATGGCTGCCTCCTCGATAGTATTATTGGGAGCTGTCAAGATCATCTGCCAAAGTAGTTCGAGCCCAGCTGACCTAACACTATCGTCATCGTCGAGAACCATACCATTGATATCGTTTGCGAGGGGGATGATAGCTTCTCGGACAAATGCGAGCGAACCTCCGCAATAGCAGGAGGGGGGCAGTTTTGGTAGGTATTCTCTCAGGCAGGCCGAGAGGAAAGGATTGTCGACACGTGATTTTCGAAGCGCCATATTCAAGTCATCCCAGGCAGCTTTTCTATCTTCCTGGCATGCAGCGCCATCCCCGACAAGCAGGTCCCAAAGACGTCGGCCAAGTTCCGAATCGATAATGGATCCATGGTGGGAGATGATGGCTGAGAGAATTCTTCTACGAGCGTGACCAACGGGGTTCGAGTATACAGGGGTAAAGCCAACGGCTCGCGCATTGGCAATCGTGGATTCCAGTTCGTCAACAAGAAGCCGCGGTAAGTTATTCTCGAATAGCATGGTCTGCAATATATGCGTATGGATCATGAGTGTTCCTATAACCTCTAGACTTCCAGACGTTGTTCGAGTTTTGTCGCGGATATCATTTACGCAATCCTTCCACATGTCCAGGCGACCGTCGTAGTCAGGTCCCGACTGTAAAAGACTGCTGAATTTGGTGAAGGCGAATTGGTGAATCTCTGGATACGCTACAGAGCCTTGCGGCCCGTAAACGGAAGACTCTTGGAGTAATCGAGCGCAGGTTTTGTACGGCGTGACAGGAAGTTGGAAATGCAGCATCTTCTCTGACATCTGCTTCGTGACGTTGTCGAAAAACTCCCGCATGCTAGAAGAGAAAGCTTCAACGGGTAGATCTTCAAATTTCTCGCATATATAGCAGAGCGAATCCGGGTCTAGTAGATTGACGACCTTAGCCATCATTCGAACTATCGCGTCGGAGATTCGGGGATCCTGCGTAGATGTCAATGTCTGCCAGAGGAGCTCCGTCTGAGTAGCCGTGTACGTCTTGGTAACGGCCAAGAATCCAACAATATTGAAGCTCGCTTGTGTGATTTCCGGGTGGCACATTGGCCCAAGAAGATAGTCAACGATCCCCGTATCGACAAGAAAGCCAGATAGATATTGAAGATATACCAAATTGGTGTTTTCTTCCGCGGCTAGGTCCTGGCGTTCAGCGTATGTTTTCCACTGAGCAACCAGATCTTCACAGAGAGTTGTAGCAGCCGTAACTCTGAGCTGCATTTGGCGCGATCTTACCAACTTGCAAAATATGCCTATTCGCCATTCTAAACATATCGCTTCGATTGTGAAGCGCTCTGGGAGATCAGGGTTTTGTTGGCGATGGTGTTTTATGAGTTTATTAGCCTCAGCATTACCAATAAGTAGGCCTTGCTTGAGCATTGGTGATAGAGAACTGGTCAAGGAAACAACAGTTTCTGTACTTAGACTGTTAGTGGACTTTTCTATCACCTCTTCCAAAGAATCCGCAACGACTCTGAAGAAATCCAGACCGTAAGCTAGGTTTCTTCTTGCTCGCTCAAGGGTTAGCGTAGAATAGGCCCCGGTGTACGTGTGTTTTCTGTAGCTGTCGCGTACGAGACTTTCCACAAGCAAAGAGACACCAGCGAGGTTATCCATTACTCTCTTAGGAGATCGGAGCAGATTCTTCTTAAGTAGGTCGGTATAATTGGTCAGTTGGACCTGCAACCCGTCGCTGCATTCTTGAAGAAAATCAAGCAATTCTGGAAATCCCAAGTTCTGTAAGGCATAATTGTTATTTGACTGATTCTCGTCCTTATTGGTGAGGCTTCCAAATAATCTTAGAAAACTTGGCGATATCAAATCAAAATCGCTGTCCTCTTTGTCTGTGATATGTGCCAGCGTTCGGCAGTCGACGGTGAGTAAAAAGCTAGTAAGTCTAGCGATGTGCATGAACATCTGACTAATGAGTTCTCGAGTCTGGGTCGATTTAGAATAACCATGCCTTAAAATAGAGGGATGTTGTTAGTTGTTGATCGAAATCAATAAAATCAAGATCATATGATTCTCGTACGTACCGATGAGCTATGATTAAAAAGAGTTCAGGAAGGGCCTGCCAGAATTGTTTGTTCGCTTGGAATGCCTCTACAACCACAGGGTAAAAATCGATATGCGCAAATGCTAAGTATCGGTTCAACCAGACATCCAACTGTTGCAAGGCTTCGTCAACGTGTGCAGGCTCTATGAGAGTGTTAGATGATTCATAAGATGAGAGAATACTCGACGCACGTTGTCGGAAATACTCGGCGAGGCGAGTAGCCGTCTCATGATACGTTTCTCCGTCGCTGTGGTATGGAAAATCGAGCATGACAACACTGAAGTGCGCCGCTCTGACATCCGGCATAAGTGTCATGTTGGATGGCGGTTCCGGTTCCGGTTCCGGATGGCAGAATACTAGGTCGTCCTCGAAAGATACCGTAGCTACATCAGGACTGTCCATCTCGGATGCGGACGAGGACGTGTCATCGATCGAAGGTACTTCTATCATGTTCACTTCTGGCTCTTCGACGCTGACCTTGATGCTATCTTTGTTGAGCCGTGCGGGTGTAGGGGAAGATGGGGAAGAGGGCGTATCTTCAAGGTTGTCAGCATTTCGTAAGTTGAGAGTGAACTTGCTCGAGACAGGTTCAGTAGCAGGCTCCGAGCGAACTGGTGTGCTCGGTGGTAGTGGCTCAGGCGTGTCGACCTTCATAATGCTAGGGTCGGAAGCGACGGCGTCGTCCCGAGAAGGAAGGGTGTCGACTGAAGCGCTCCTCGAACCAGAAAGAGACGTCCTACGACGTTTTCGGGCGGAAAGGTCGCCGTCGTCAAAAGGGTTAGGTCGAGTTGAGCAAGGCTCGGAGGAGACGGCACGTTCTCGCGGCTCGGACGATCTCGAATCCTGATCCATCTGGTCCTTACTGACCCGATCGGGTAGGGGGTTAATCGCGGAGCTCCAAATAAAGCTTGAGACGTTCGCGCGAGAAGGCTCGGCGGATGCTGGTAGACTCCAGTATTAGCATGTGGGTTTGCGGAATGATTAGTTAGGCGGGGTACAATTGCTCGAAAGGAAAGGGGAAAAAAAAAGAGGATGTGAATGAATGATGGAAAAGTCTTGAACAAATGAGAATTGAAGAATGAAAAAACAATCAAGAGGTCTAAATGGGTATCAAAGTGTTGCAAAGAAAGGGATATAGATCCCACAGCTCTCGAAAATCCCCTTATAAGAAAAAAGAAGAGGAGGTCTACAGAAAGATAAGCAACTGGTGGATGAATTGTGACGATGGTATACGATGGTATATTGGAGAAGCTCCAGTTAGGTATTGTACTTTTTGGTGTAGTGACGGGAGCGTTCCAAGGTTCCCGGGTTGTTTGGGTCTGGCGTCAGTGGTGCAAGTGTGAAGGAGCTAATGGTGGGGGAGGGGCGTGTGGAGAACGAGTTAGGAAGGCAGCCCTGGTAAGTGGTAAGTGGTAAGTGGGAAGGAAGCAAGAGCTTCAGAGCTACCGTAGTAGCAGCTGGAGCAATGGATCAAATACAGTTAGGGTACCTAGCAGCCCTAGAGCCTACTAGGTACCTAGCTGCCTAGTAGCTAAGAAGCCGCCCAGTTATTAATCCCAGGCAGGGGACGGGATGTATGTGATCCAGATGTATGTAGGTGTATGTATGTATGTATGTATGTATGTATGTATGTAGGTAAGGTCGGTACTAGGTAGGGATTTGACTCTCTTGCTTCTTCAATGCCGGTCCCATACATGATAGATTCGTTCGTAAGGGAAATTTTCGTTAACAATGCTAGCGCAACGCCTCTTTTGCTGATCTGATTGACGAGTACCGGGAGTTCTTGGTATTGGATGGTCGAGGTAGTGGATGGATGGATGAATGAATGAATGAATGAACGAACGGAACCAAAGCTAGCAACTTACCTCGTATGCGGATATGACGAGTAACAGTAGTTTGATTCAGACAATGTAGAATGGATGTAATATCTCAAACTGTCGGAATCGTAAATAGGTCACCCAATACTTGGTAGGTAGGTAGTCGACAAGAAAAGAGATGCACGGTAAAGAGTGCGTGTTCTCAGCGCGGCTTAAATGAAAGATCAATCAAGGTATCCGCTGGAAGAAAGAGTGTATTACTGAGGTAGGTAATGTGGTAATGTGGTAATGTGGAAATGTAGTGTAGACGGTAGACGATTGGGTAAGGCTGGGTTGAGTCGAAGATCGCCTTGGTACGGGATCTGTCGCAACTCGAAAACGCTATCCTGGGATTGTAATTTTAAAGGCCAAGGTCCACGGTAGCTGTAAACCTTTCGCGATTAACGAAAACGCCTGGAATTAGGCGACTCTAGCGTATCATTGAAGTGGGGTATTGTCGGTTGAAGTACCTATGTACCTTGGGGGGGTTCGTGCAGGGACCGTGGATGCTGCCTCTGGATGCTGTCTATGTTAGATACCTACTGAGGTAACTTAGGACCTAGGACCTAGTAGGTACACTAATAGCAGGTACTAGGTAGGTATTTGAAAATCTTTTAGTCAGAGTTCCTATTGATGCATACCAATGTCAGTTTTTGCGCGAGGCTTTCGGTATCTTTGTAAAAGCGAGTCCCAGGGGAACCAAGATAGGTCTAAGAAAGAGGTCGAATCATGATATACTACTAGTTAGGATGAGATGCTGAACGTCCATGGATCTTCGCTTGGCAAGGTGGGTTGACTGGTTGACAGGCAACTACTATTAGAACATTAAAGAATCCGCATAAGCGGGAGTAGAAAACGCATGTGCTATCAGCTACATAAAAGGCACCTACATAGATACAAGCAGTATGTACGTACGTAGGTACGGTTAGGCAGTACCTAGTATGCCTCAGTACCTACGTGTAAGTACCTATGTACACAATGCACAATTGAACGTGTAAATTAAGATATCCAATTCAATGTCAAATGTTTGTGAATACCTAGGTCCTACCTACCTATACCTACTACTAGTAGTATTGGTAGCCAGCTAAAGAACTCAAATGAAGATTAAACTTATTTCGGCGATCCTAAGCTGCTACGCTACAAGGTTATACTATGTTAGGTAGATTGAGTCTGCGTATCCCCAGGGCAAGTATCACAGATATAGATAAAGCGAACTAACTGCTCAATTCCGGTTTCGCCTCAAATAGTTAATATTCTGGAAAACTCCTCACTTAAGCAAATATGACGGATTTTCTGTAGATCTCTGGTGAAAAAAAAAAAGAATAATGGAGCAGGCATTGCAGCGAACTAATATGGACATCTATACATACATACTAGTAGGTATGTAGTACGTACATAGAGTGTACTAGATACCTAGTACTAGGTAGTACATAGGTAGTAAGGGTACTCCCGTTCGATTGATCTTTCAATGAATCAATACCTACCTACATGTACTATGTATACATAGAATTAAAGTCCAGATTGACTCCGAACCTTGAAGAGACAGAAGCTGTGCAGATATTGTGCAGACATTGTGCAATTCTTAAGGACGCTCACTCCAATACCCAACTCTTCCTATCCCTATTTAGCATCCATGCGACTCAGCACAGAACTCGGAAGCTCTCAGATACAGTACGATTTGGTGCTTATTAGTTTTTCTGCACTGTACTGTACAATGCACATCCATACCTAGATGGATGATATAAAATATATGTATATATACTTCTGTTGAGGGGTAGAACCTTCAATGCCAGGTATACGTTTTTATGTTTCTACCCAAGATATAAGCGCATACATCTAACATCTATAATATTCTATAGTCATATATAAATAAGTACGCGTTCTTTGAAATGTACTGGATAGCGAATTACAAACCCTTGGCACTGTGTTGCATCTAGACTACCTACCTAGTAGTAGTACATTACAGAGTAGGTATACTCAATACTTGAGTCTTGTGTCCTTAGATAGGTACATTAGTTACCTAGGTATAATATGACCATCTTCGACAATAGTAGATTGCAACTTCTAATCATTCGAGAATACGTATGCTTAGATCTCTGGTAGAATAAGAGATTATGATATTAGATCAACATTGAAGCCATGCAAGTTTGCATCACATTCCTTATTTTGCCCCCCCCCCCCCCACTAAGCACGCGTACCATCTCCAAAGCTACCGAATTTTAGAACCTCATAGGCTGTAAGCGTGGGTCCATAAAGCGATCCATCGGTACCTAGGTCCTAGGTACTTAGGTCCTAAATCGCTTGCCTGGTCAGCCGCAAGCCGTAGTTCCATCTTACAGGACATCCATGGGAGTTTGCGTACATAAACGGAAAGGATATACTGCAAAGAGATCCGTTGTTGGATTTAAAACTGCGTGCTTCGGCGGCTTAGTACGTAGTAAGTACCTGCCAGCCTGCCTACACAACATTAACATTAACACAACGCCAATTATCATCGTACAGATACCTGAGACTACTACCAATCATCGCTGTCAATATTAGAATGGGCTTCGATGCTTTATCAAAGCTCAAACGCGCCGGATTGGAGGAATATCTGAAGAAATGGTAATGTTCCTTCCCCCCTTCTAGTTCGATTGCGTATTTTTTTTTCTTTTGTTCAGGAAGCGGAGTGCCTAACACCAATATCGTCATAGGGAGCGTAGAAGATCTCGGGAAATTCTAGCAGAACAAGAAAATGAAGCTAGGGCCGAGCAAGAGAGACTCCAGCAGGAGAAAAATGGTTTCCTCTGCTTGGTTCGAGCAAGAATTACCGGAGAGTCCGTCGTTGAGATGCCGCCTTTAGAATGCGATCCGACATCGTCCCACAAGGCAGTCTTCTTGGTCACTATACCAATCGAGTTTGGTGTATTCGAGCTATCAAAGAATTCTTATAACTTGCTTGCCAAACATGTTGGTATGAGTCTGAATAGCGTCAGTCATTGGGCTCTATGTGTGATTGATCGTGGCTTCAACCCTTCCTACTCCTACGATTTAATGAGTGACCAAATGGCGCTCAATGCCATTGGGAAGAACTATTTCCGTGTAGCAGAGATCCTTACTACGTATATCGAGACGTGGAGTTCTTGCTATTATGTTGGCGAAACAACAAAATCTCATCATGAGATTCAAGAGCTAGGTAAATCGGCCAATTTCAGCTAGAGACCCTCGTAGCTGTCGGCTTTGGTGCTAACGCAGTGCATCTAGGGCTCCACCACATGGCACTACACCCACGTTACAATCTCTTGACGAGCAATTGTCAGGATTTGGCAGAAAGCCTCGTCAAGCAGTTGTGCGATGGTAAAGTGATCAGCCAAGCCAAACTAAGCGACGAGCTATCCTTGGTATCGCCAAAGCTTGCTCTAGATCTCATGGTCGCACGTTTGAGGTCTAAAGTTGAAGTGTTGAAAGAGCACGAGAATAGCGAGACTGTGAAAGAAGATATGGAAATCATTAAGAGATTGAACCTTAGAGTCCGCCACCATCGACGATAATAATAATAACAATAGTAATGTGGGAGTAATGTACGATAGTTACTTATGTCATATGTATTCATAACATATGAGTCCGTTTTGACAGGTATATACTATACACTATTTAATACTAGTTAAGATCGTTAGGGGTAAACCCGCTATATGTACTGCTATGTAATATAGTGCCTACCTACCTAGAAACAGCCACTCGAATCGTGGCGCATAGCCCAATTTTGTCGCTCCAAGTTGATACCACTAGGGAGATTGTCATATTACTACTTCGTACAATTCAAACCTCAACATAAATTCTGAACTATCCATGAAAACAATAAAAACAGCCTAAGAATTACGAAGAAGAATTAGATCTCACATATCTCAACGACCCCGATTGCAATTTCAATTGAATATTCACCTATCGAAAGATGGATAAAAAGAAGAAAGTTGTATATCAACTTGACACTCCGTATTCGACAGTATCATGGTACCTATTCACCTATTCATCTCCACCAACCATTTTCCAACCATCTTTCATGCAACACTGAACATATTAACAAAGAGTACTAGGCCTAGCATAGCTCCCGAGGACCAGGAAACAATCCTTGAAATTCTATGCACGTAAGTTGGAATATTCTAAATTTATGTCTGCGGACGTGACAGAATTTAGTTCAACTTCCTTCAAATTTTCTATCAATATCCATATCGAAATCCTACAGATGCCCCTCGCTAATTAGTCGACCTAGCCTACTCGAACCTTTGGGACAACACCGCGCAAGATACGTTCAACCCTCAAAAGGTCAACGTGAGACAAAAAGAAAGCGCAAAACGGCAAAGGAGGGATCTCAGGAACTTGTGCCCCCTGTCCCTGATATCAGTTCGCACATCGATGTTGGTCTGACAACTGTCACACGCCGTCTGCAGGAGATGGCGTCTACGCCACAAGGCACAAATTCTAGTCCTGAAAACAGGCTCTCCGGACAAGAAACTTCTCGCTCTTCCTATTCAATCATCTTTGTAGCCCGATCAGGGCAGCCGAATATTCTCAATGGGCATCTCCCTCAAATGGTAGCTGTCGCTTCGAAATCGAATCCGGGCCAAACGCCCATTAGGCTGGTAGGGTTATCGAAGTCTTGCGGAGACCGTCTATCTAAGTCCCTCTGCATACCGCGTGTATCCTGCATTGGGCTCCACGAGGGAGCTCCGAATTCTAAGGCATTAATCGAATTTACGCGGCAGCATGTTGCACCTATCGAATTACAATGGTTGCAAGAGGCAAAACAAGCAGAATATCGAGGAACGAACATAAATGCGATCGAGACATTCATAGGTAGCAAGAAGCAGAATAGCCACAGGCAGCCTATACCTTGATGATCATGTCTTCATGATATTCTAGGGTTTCCAATCCAGACGAATCAGGACTTCTTCCTTTCTCTTTAAACATGTGATGGATGCATTTATCTGTATTTGCAGAAAGGTAAACATGGTCTACCCTTGAGTCTGATATTGTCCCAGATTCCACACAAAATACAAAAGTCGAGATAAAGGGACCGAGAACCTTCTTTCCAAGTTCATGTTGGTAAGGCTATATGATGCTTGTCTGAGATATTTCATCATGAGACGTGACGTCTCGCATTCAAGGGGATCGATGCCTTTCACTACACACACCTTACCATTAGAAGTCCAAGAGCGGCTTTGCCCACCACATACATATACACGGGGATATCGACGTCGTTCAGACGAGACCAGTGAGTCTGGTACGAGCATATCCAACTCATATCTGGTCGTCCCCCTTATTACACACAATAGTGGTACCAGACATAACACGTTAAAGCGAATCACTTTATACTTCGAGTTGGTATTTGTTAGTGTTATCTATTCAAGTCCCTCCTTCCATACCGAATACCGACTTTTCGTTGGCAGCTAGTCCCTCAAAGTTAATTCTGATATTATGATACCAACTTCCCTACTGGATACACAGTTGAATATTGCCTCGGGGCCAAGACGCTCCTTGTAACAACCTATCTACCTGGACATGTCAGATGGGCCCACGACATTGAACGTAACTATATGCCAGGTGGTGCCCAGTGTTGCTCTAGTTCCCCTCTCAATATCGTTTCCTTTGGCAAGGCATCACCTAACTCTACCTAAACTTTGGAGTTATCTCTTTTTTTTCATTTCAATTCATTTCTTTCCTTTCCTTCTTCCTTCCATCTACCATCTACCATCCAAATTCTCCCTACACCCACACTTTCACCTGCTTTCCTTGCGTATCAAGCCACCTCTTGCCTAGCTGATCTGACAAGTAAACGCATTGCACTTGAGTGTTGCGGTATTCTCTAAATTCTCCCAAATTATTCCGAAGAACTTGCCAAAATGTTCGGAAAGGGAGATCTCGAGGAGGCCAAGGCGCTTCATAACTCCTTCACCAAGGCGAAGACGTCGCCGCGTCGACGTCAGGGTAGAGGACGTGCTAGGAACAACAATCCCAACGTTTCTGAGCAAGGTCATGGACACGGCGGCAGACAACAGCCTGCTTCTGATTACGGCCATCAGCAGCAGCGTGGCGGTTTCCATCAATACGGAAACCAGCATGGAAGTTTCTCAACTAACCAGGGCCCCTTCGCCTCTCCTCAACAGGGCCCCTTCGCGTCTCCCCACCAGGGCTCATTCGCATCGCCTCACCAGGGCTCATTCCCACCTCCTCGACAGCCCCCTCAGCAGTCTTCTTACTCGGGCTACCAGCCCCAAGCTCGCCATAATGAGTTACTTAACTTGAACCGTACTATGGCTCACCAGTCTAACCATCGGCGAGAGAACTTGCCCCCCCAGCAGTATCAGCAGGCTGGCCCCAGTTCTTTTCATTCGCCTGCTCAGACGCCTGCTGACGCACCCACCTCAACATATCTTTTCTCTGAACCTGCGCCTACTGCTCCCACCACGTCTAACAGTGGTCGCACTTCTAACCTACCGCGAGTCGGCGAAGAGGAAGGAGAGACTAGCCAGCGGGGTGCGCAGTACGCCAATGAGCGACGACCTCAGCAGGCTCAGAGCGCCGGTGTAGCCAACAGTGGCGCGAACGAGACTCGAAACGGAGGTCTTAGCGCCTCACGATGGAACACAGACAACGCTGGCCAATCTGGAAGCTCCCGTATGGATATTGACGAGGAGCAGCAGGAGCAGCAGGAGCAGCAAGAGCAACAAGAGCAAGCTGACGAGACGCAAGACGACACTCAGCAAAGCGGTTTGGCCTCCCCTGGCCGCATCGTGACCAGTGGAATGCTTCAAGGTCCTGGCCTTCGCTCTTCTCGTTGGAACTCGTCCGGTCAACTTCGTTAAAGAACTATGCCCCAGGCGGCGTTAAGCTAGTCGTTGTACATGTCCCGTCCCAAGAAACTATTCGAAAGAAAAGGGATGTTGGACAAACTAGTCGTATGTGACACTTGCCGAGGTATGAGCAACACCTATCTTCATCTCAATCTGATGATACCTATGAACCATCACTAACAAGTATTAGTCAATCAGGAACTTTTCATACCAAGACTCGCGAAACAAAAACCGTACATCTCTGTGAGGAGTGTGCTTGTACTTGGATGAGCACCCAGACTCCCCCAACTTGAGATGTGCCTCGACAACGAATGCTTCGATTTCTTTCCTTTTGTTTCGTTTTCTATCTTCGATACCATGCTTCGACTTTGCCTACGGTTTGCGGCGAGCTTTTCAGGCTCTCGGATACTTTCACACGTAGGCGTTCCCGCAACGTTGATCTTGTATAACGCTCTTCTCGGTTCGGAATATGGAGACATCAACACGGCGGGCGATACTCGACGCATATATGCTGGTTTTCTTTTCCTCTTTTTCCTTTCTTTCTTTCTTTCTTTTCTTTCTATCACAGTGGCCCCTAAGTTGCCGAGTACATATGAGGTCTTGATGGGGGGTACACACGATTTTCAGATTTGTATATAAAAACGGGCGGGGAACGCAAGGCACGTAAGAACGTGTGCGTGCTGACAGTGGTGTTGCGTACCTCTTTTGGTAGATAGGGGTATAATACTATTTCCTTGCCCACAGTTACGTTTTTGCGCGAGGTGACCTTGTAGAAATTCGTGGAACTGCCCATCCATCCCTAGTAACACAATAGATCTAAGTGATTTAAGTATAGACAAGTCACAGAAGAATTAAGCAGCGAAAACAAAAATCGTAAGATAATCGTATATTGATGCTTTACTACGGTATCATCCAACCCTCTCCCTTCCCAATCTTCTTCCCGAAAATCACCTACCTCTCCGTCGCCCTCCCCAAACTCTTCTCCACAAGCCTAACCCCTTCCCTAACCTTGGGACAGTAATGCCGTCGCAGGATCTCCCCCTCCCACACCGTCGCCGCGAACGGGTTGCTCGCCTCCACGCTCTCGCTCAGCGGGTTGAACTTGCCGTCGCCCTTTCTCTCCTCCGTATTCCACAGCGCACCGATCTTCTTGCCGTGCGTGTTCGCGACGTCGGAGAGGAGGGCCAGCAGCGCTTGCGCGGACTTCTCGGGGACGTGCAGGGATGTGGTGAGAAGCTGCTTGGAGAAGGCGGCGAGGCGGAGGGGGGGCACGGAGCGGATGTTCCAGGAGGGCAGGAGGATGGCGGTTAGGCAGCGGATTAGGAGGACCATTGTCGTTTGCAGGTTTACTTTGTTCTTGGTCGTGGGGGGGGTGGCGGCGTGTGCGGGGGTCGGCTTGTCGGGGTCGGGCAGGTGCAGGGAGCGGGCGCCGAGCTCGAGGTCCGGGTTCAGGCTGAGCGGGAAGAGGGTTTGGTACAGGTGCGTCGTGAAGAAGGATAAGTCGAGGTGTAGGTCTGCGCGCGCGTTGTGCGCGTCTTGACCTGCGAGGAGGGCGAAGGCGGTTGTGGTGCAGAGGAGGGCTTCGCGCGATGGGTTGCGGACTGGTCCCGTTTCGTCCTCGTCCTCGTCGTCTCCTTCTTCTTCCTCTGCGCCTTCTTCGGCCGCTTCGCTATGTCTGATGAGATCCTTGAGAGCTTCGAGGAGGTCGCCGAAAAAGTCTTGGTTAATCAAGTGCGCATATTTAGACAGACCCTCCAAGACGGCGCCCATAAGGTGCGGTACGCGAAGCTTGAGGATCCGGAAATATGTGCCGAACACAAGTTTCAATGTCTCGCCTTCTTTTCGTTCCCTCTCTTCGTGGCTTACTAATGCATCGGCCTGAGCCATATCCTTCTGCAGTGACTTTTGTTCCTTGAGATGTTTCCGTTCCCGTTTAGTGCGGAACTCCCTCTTTGATTTTGGCTTCTTGCCATTAGAACCAACGTTGCTATCCGAGCGGTCGATAGAATCTTTAGACCCTTTATAAGAGAACTCTGATAGGAGACGGAGGTGAAGGAAGAGGTTGACCACACTCTCGTGCACGTCGTACTCCTTGGCCTTCATCATCTTAGATAGGAGCGAGACGGCTTCCATGGCAGGAGCGCCATCTTCATCCTCCTTAAAAAGAGTCTCAAATGTCTCGAGACACTTATTGAAGTCATCATCAACATGCCTATTTGAGAGTTTTCCCACGAGAATCTTGATTAGATCACCCCTGAAATTAAAGTGAGGCACGGATGTCAGTAACGTGCAAGCGCACATGATAGCAACGCTCGCGACAGTCTGGCCCTTGGGCCCGCTCGCTTGGTGTCGTCCTGCCTTGACGTGCCTGGTGAGATCTTTCACATATGCTTGATAACCCATAATAAGAGAATTTTCGAAGGTCCGCACCCTCCTCACGTCTTTGGACAATTTCTCCTCCGGTGCGTCTTCCGCCACAGGCCGTATTCGATAACCAGGGATAACGTCCTTGTAAACGGCCAGCTGTGTAGCCAACGTAAGCTTCTGTATAGCGGGGATCCTAGACTGCCCGATCTTGGCCAGTGCCTTGAAAGCGCCTCCATTCTCCTCAGGGGTCTCGTTGAGCAGCAGAGCTATTTTTGCCAGTTCCTCTTTAGCTTCCCGGATCTGCTGGTGTTCTGGTACGTCGGGTTTCTCAGGCTGCTTCACCCTCGTCTTCTCATCCTCAGACTCATCACCGCTGCCTTCTAACCAATCTTCATCACTTTCGAGAGAGCCAAAGTCAGCAGCCGGCGCGGAGACTTGCTGCACACGCCCATCCTGAAGTTTGAGAGGGAGCCTGGTACTTTCTTTCTCATTCTTCTTTCCTTTCCTCGCTCTGGTCTCATAGTCCTGTTCTAAGTCCCAATTCGCCGCATTCGCTAGGAACGACTTTTGTATCCGTGCGTTCGACTTTCGAGATAATCCCTCGTCATCCGACTGAGGCGGAGTGAGTTTCCTCTTCTTGCTGGGTCTTGAAGCCATTATTGAGGGTGGTTTATTGACTTTATAAGAGGTTGGAGAGCTCTGAACTCATAATCTCAATTCGGATCTGACCAAGAAATTCAAAATTTCCAAAATTTACAGGGGTCCCTGTACTAAAGAACTCCACTAGTGTAGCTTGCTGACCAATCGGAGTCATTCCGCGGTACTCGGTACCTCATTCACCGCCAAAATTTCCAAGCGGCAGAATTTTTTCCTACATTTCAGGTCCCCACCATAAATCTATGTCGCAAATTCACATCCAGAGCTAAGAACTAAGAACGACGGGATTCAGTCACGATGCGGCCTCTCACAGAACCAGAGACGAAGGTTCTCTTCGAAAAGCTAGCGAACTACACGGGAAACTCGCTAAAGAACCTAATTGCGCCTCTCGACGACTCGCCCGACGCCGATCGATATGTCTTCCGTCTGAATCGCGACAGAGTATACTACGTGCTTCTCTCCGTCGCAAACCTAGCTACGTCCATATCAAGAGATAATCTCGCATCTTTAGGCATATGTCTAGGTTGGTGACCAGCCCGCTAGAGATTTACATGAGTATGAGCTGTAGCTAACAACAAATGCGACGAACAGGCAAATTCACCAAGTCGGGCAAATTCCGCCTGCACATCACGGCCCTCCCCATCCTCGCCGAGCACGCGCGATACAAGCTGTGGATCAAGCCTAACGGCGAGATGCCTTTCCTCTACGGCGGAAACGTCGTGAAGGCGCACGTCGGCCGCTGGTCTGACGACTGCCCCAGCCACCAGGGTATCGTGGTATACAGCATGTCTGACACGCCCCTCGGTTTCGGTGTCACAGCTCGCAGCACGGCCGAGGCCAGGAGATTAGATCCGACCGGTATTGTATGCTTTAGACAAGCCGACTGCGGAGAGTATCTCAGAGACGAGGACACGTTATTTGCTAGCTGATAGGAGAGTGCTTCACTTAGGTTGCTCAGCAAGCGATGAGATAGTGCATGGGGTGTACAGATACCCAAAGCAAAAAGGATGGATGATCGGTGGCTTCGATACTAGTACCCAAAAAGGCCCGGAGTTTGGGAATGGCTTGAATTGCGTGCATTTCAGGGGCGTTTTATTCAAGGTTACCTACAAGTAATCTATGATTTTTGGTCCAATTTCTATATTACCTCTATGCTGATTCGTGGGATTTGTCCTATCCGAGGGCTGAGTGTTCAGCAAGATCAATTTTTGTGTTTCCTATAACTCCAACGCCACCGATCTATGTGATGTGATTCTTATAGGCTAGTTCCATTTTCATTTGCAGCCATCCCTCCGTTCTCATTCAACTTTTCTAGCACAGGTGTGACAGGTCGACTTTCCCTGTACAGAAGGCTAATGCTCTCCCGATCCGCTACATACTCACTATCGGCGTAGCCTAGAAGTGACTCGATCTGCGCACTTCGATGTCCTTTTATTCGGATGATCTCAGGGGCAGCGTAGTTAACTAGCGCTCTCCCAATTTCTTCTCCTGGGCCTTCCCAAAGTTTACCGTTAGGTCCAGGTTCGGATAGTCTCTTCACTACAACGAGGCGGACGGCTTCTTGCTGGGCAAAATTTCCTTCCACATCTAATACACCCACCGGTAAGAGTCCGGCCTTGTCCGCAAGGGCTTGGTGTGCGCCAGCATCGATATAAATCGTGCCGTGTGGGGCCAGCCCATGAAGAATCCAGAAGTACCGGTCCCTGATTGGATGAGAGAATGGGAGAAACCGTGTATGTAGAGGTGGCTTTTCCAGGGCATCGAGGTTCAATGACGCTGTTGACCGAGATAAGTGTTCTTCGTCATTTATGACCGGCGAGTGGTGTGATGAGGATATATGCTTTTTGCGGGCTTGGAGGTAACGGACGATCTTTACGATATTTCCGGGTGAAGATGACCGGGTGATGACTGTAGTGACACCAGCAGATGTTGCGAGCCTAGCGGCAACGATCTTTGTGCCCATACCACCAGTCCCCAGTGCAGATCCAGCGCTTGACACTGAGTGCATGTTAACTACATAGTTTTTAAGCTATTCCAGGGGGGTTCCTTACCATCTGCGCGTATTGCACTGATATCCTCTACCTCCTCTATGGGTTGAGCATCCGGATGCGTCCGTGGGTTCTTGTCATACAAACAATCTACATCCGTCATTAAGAACAGAAAATGGGCATGTACCATGGCTGCAGTGATAGCTGATAGTGTATCGTTATCTCCGAACTTGATCTCAGCAACAGCCAAGGTATCGTTCTCGTTCACAATTGGTATCACACCCATCTCTAAGAGTTCATTCATAGTGTTCTGAGCATTTAGATATCTTGTTCGCTATAGCACCTTGTGAGCAGATGCTCCTTAAGTTAACATTGAACTGCGAAGGGTGGAACTAACGTCTGCAATATCGTTTCTCGTCAGAAGAATCTGAGCGATGGGTTGACGGAGGTGACCGAATAGACTGTCCCATAAACTCATTAAGCGGCATTGGCCAATGGCTGCAAGCGCTTGCAGTTTGGATAGGTGCTTTGGTCTTCTTTCGACGTCCAGTCGTCGAAGACCGACGCCAATGGCGCCGGATGAGACAATTACAACTTTGTGTCCATCCTTTCGTAATTTGACAGCGGTCTCAACGATGAGAGTTAGAATCGATAAGAGAGGCTCATGAGTCTTCTCATCAACGATCGAGCTAGTTCCTGTACATAGTTAGCTCACCGTCTAAATGCTTGCTTAGGTACACAATATTGTGTAAATTTAGTAAATTTAGGGGTCAACTCACCTAATTTGATGACCACCGTCAGTGGCTTAGGACCCTTCATATCTGCTGATGGATATTTTCGACGATATTAGCATCTGTAAATTCGAATGACCAAGTCCATTCAAGACCGAATCTCTCGAGAAAAACAACATTGAAAACACCATTCTTTACGTATTCATAAACACCATGAGTGGACTCGTCACTTACAAGGCGTACCCCCTGGCTCTGCCATGGCGGTAGGGCGTGAGTTGCGTTGTGCTGCAGGGGAAATGGGTTGATGTGGATCTAATCAATGGATTTTTTACATTCTTACGGTAACTCGCCGCTTGAGAAGGCAATGAATTGGCGGGTTGCGGCTACTAAAATGACCAAAGTGCGTACATTCCAGTGGAATAATTGGAATAATCGAAGCTTTCTGAGCTCCAATTGGGCAACGGTTAACTCAGTCAGTACGGTGTAAACGGTGTAACGCCAGCCGAAATCGGAATTGGTAGAAAGCCTAAAATTTGCTCCGCAACGGCCCGCAATTTTTCGTTGGCACCTGGAGAAGCTTGCGTCTATTCTAATAAGGCTAGTATTAATAAGGTCTGAGCTACTAAAGTTCCAAATCGTCGACCTTGGAATTGTGTACATCCATATACATCCAATATTAAATCACGATATGTCGTCGCAATCCTCAGAATCTCCCGCCCCGGCGGCACCAACCTCTTCAACACCCGTACCCACCCAATCGCCCCCCTCATCCTCCTCGACCGACGCCTCCCAACCTACCAAGTTCCCCCGCATCATATCCAACGACCCTGCGCGAACAGGCTTCGACCCCAAGACCGCGTGGTGGATAAACTACTTCAAGATCCTCACGGGATCCATCAACAACGAAGGCGTCTTCCACTACCGCGAATGGCGTTACAAAGAGCACGAAGCGAGAGACTGCGCGCGGTGCGAAGAGTTCCGCGACTGGGCCTTCGCCTACTCGCCCACCGTGCGCTTCCTCCGCGAGAAGGTGCAAGCCCTGAACGGCAACCTCGATGCCAGCAATGTGTTATGTAAACGGTGTCCGGCGCGGTTGACGGAGGACGGTGAGGTGTATCGGTCGAGCGGGGGCTTCCATCCTAACCACGGGATACTGATCTGCGCAAACGAGGTGCGCGATCGGCACCACTTGGAGGATACCTTGTCCCATGAGATGGTGCATGCGTTTGACCACTTGAGGTGGAAGGTCGATTGGATGGGTGGTAAGGATTTGAAGCATGCGGCTTGCACGGAGGTGGGTATTTACCAGGTATACGCGATTTAGGACAATCCTCTAACACAACCTTAACAGATCCGAGCGGCGATGCTTAGCGGCGAGTGCAGATGGTCGAGAGAGGCGTGGACAAGAGGAAACTGGACATTGACGCAACAGTTCCAGGACTGCGTACGAAAACGAGCAGCACTATCCGTCCAAGCGCGGCCGGCGTGTAAAGACGACGTACAAGCAGTGAAAGTGGTAAATCAAGTATGGGATTCATGTTACTCGGATACTCGGCCATTCGATGAGGTCTACCGATGAGCATTGACAAAAACCCTTGAAAGATCTCTGTACATACTACTTGTAACAACATTCATCTCCATACTAGGAGTTAAGGGCAAGGCAAAAGACGAAGCGACGAATAATGATTAATCGTGTTATTGAAAATGCGAATGTCATGTGCGATAGACTCCGGCTCCTTTCCCATTATGCAGTTCCCCAACCAGACTATCCTTGTCCAAACGCCTGGTCGCTAAAATTTTACAAGTGATGACCATTCCATAATACGTTGATAGTCATTAGTGTGATCTTTCCCTATTCGCCGCACGCTCCCCTTTGATGCAGTGCTTCGTGATCCAAGGGTGGCTCTGGACTTGTTCGAGCGGGATTCTCTTCTCGGGGTCGAGAACCAATAGCTGATACATATGTTAACTAGGATTTACTTAGGGAGAAATGAGTGCGGGGGATAAAACTCACTCTCTTGATCAAATCCCTCGCTTCGGGACTGACCCACGAAGGAATAGACATATCTGCCTTTGCAATTCTTCTTTGCGTCATGACAGGCGTATCCTCAAACGGCGCCTCGCCCACCAGGAATTCGTAAGTCAACACACCCAGACTCCAAAGGTCCACCTTCTCGTTGTAGAAGTTATCCGAGCTACCCGGTCTCAACATCTCTGGCGGCAGGTAGTCAAGGGTACCACACATCGTCTGCCGCCTGCTGTTTGGTGCATGAACACTCCATCCAAAATCGGAGATCTTGATCTCGCCGTGGATTCCCATGAGGATATTCTCGGGTTTGATATCTCGGTGGATAACGTGCTTTCGGTGTAGATATCGCAGCGCGCTTGCCATCTGAGCGATATACTGAGAGGCCTTCCATTCGGGAAACCGGTTCTCTTTTCTCAAGTGCTTGTACAGCTCACCCTTTCCAGCGAATTCCAGAATAAGAAACACCCGCTTGCTATCATGGAAATGGCCGAACAATTGCAGAATGTTGGGATGTCTCAGGTTGCTCTGAATCTCGATCTCTCGCCGTACTTGCTTCTCTACCCGGCCTTGCTGCAACTCGCTCTTGTGTAGAACCTTGAGGGCGCAAATAAAGCCGCTCGTACGTTCCCGTGCCAGGTAGACTCTTCCGAATTTCCCTTTTCCGAGAGGCCGTCCGATCTCAAACATGCCTAGGTGGAATTGTTTCGGTGACAACACCTGATCAATCAAGCTTGCTGATTTTCGCTCCACCAGAGCCTGAATCTTTTCTTTTTCATCTGACGCTTTGGCTGCCGTACTTGCGGACGGAAGCGGTTTTCTTGTAGGCGAGGTAGGCTGGTTGCCTTTACGTTGTGCGGCTTGGGATGGGAGAGTGACGGTGGTGACGGTATTCGCACTCTGAGATTGAAGAGCAACCTTGTACAAATTTGGACGACTCGTGCTGTGCGTCAGTTGTGTCGTTGTCACAACAGTCTGTCCCCGTATTAGAATACTGTATTTAAATGATTAGGAATTAATCCCGTTTACCTTTGATTTCTTCTCCTGATTCTGATTCTGATACTCATTTTCATCATTAACAGACATGCGCTCGAAACAAGCTTCTAGAGTACGAGACGCCATTTTGTTCGAATGGTAAGCCGCTCGACTTACAAGCCAAGGGATGATGTAGACTTGTTAGTAAGAGTATATTTGGTGGTTTGTTTGGAAGGTTGGATATGGAAGAGGCAGCGGAAAGCGAAAAGATACAGAAGCCGTTAGAGCTACTAGGTAATTAAAAGTTTGGGAAAGGGTTCGGGTGTGTGTTGTTTTCGAGGGGAGCTGTGGAAGCCCTTGCGTTTCGTTGATCCAGCAACCGACACCGCTAGGACATTGCTAGACCCCACTTTGGGAACCAACCAATCACCGCTTCCCACCATTGGTTCAGCGCAACTCCACTATATTTTCCCCGTTCCTGTCGCGGATTATTAGATAACCTCCAGAACCTCCAGGGCTCGGACTCTAATTGCATCTAACTCCATCTAAGCCACAAACGAGATCAAGGGTCGAGGACAACCATGACCTAAACAGGAAATTTTATTATAAGGCCAAAAACAGCAACCGCGACGAGTTTCTACTAGATCGCGGAACTTCGTCTAGAAAACATCACGATGTTCGAAGACGTCTGCCAAGCTATCAATCATTCCACCCCGCTTGAAGCAACGATCTTAGGCCTATACGACTTTCCCTAGGCTATGCGATCTACATCCATGGATATCACAATTCTCCATACGTGCATTTAATAGCGACAACCGATTCATGGGATGAATTACCATTGTAAACCCAGAAGTCATTCAGGCAACCAAATTTGATGCTCTTTGAAAGTAGTTAGCTAAAAACAGCTGAATATTAAACACCTAACCGTGATGGGTAGATGACTTCTTACCTCCAGGGCGGCTAGTGAGAAAAATACGCCTCGAAAGGATGCGCTTAGATGGCTGAGTGCGGATCCACACGCACCATCCTGCGATTAAGTAGGTAGCCTATGCTGTATTTTCCCAGCCGTCACTGAATCCGTGTTAGCTAGCCCTGTGTTTTGGTGGCTCTATTAATATTAGAGATGTGCTACTTAAAAGATGATCAACCTGCTGTGGAGCGGAGGAACGCTGGCTGGCACTTGCACAATATATCATATACTCGTGGCCTTCGAATACAACTATGAACATAAGTCATAAGTATATCGCGAAAATAACTTGGAATGGGATCATCAACTAGCGACGGGGTAAACTGGTGGGCGATAACCCATATCCTCGCCATCTTGGGCCAACTCGCCTTGTGTGTCGTCGGCGTTATATCATTTGCCTTCACCAAACCGAACAATTACGATGACTACATCCCATCCGATGACGAATTTTGGGACGATGTCGACCGCCACACAACTTTACCATGGGTGGCTGGAGCAGTAGTGAGTACTCAAGTGATTCCTCGAATTCAATCATGAATATCAGACCTAACTCGTCTCTAGGGCGCTTCCACAACGTTCTTCAACATTGTCTTGTTCATTGCGCTTTGGAAAACGTACGGTCCGGACAAGCAACGCCGCCTCATGGGATCGATTAGTCCGTTCAGGAGTACAGTCCTAATCGGTTCGGTACTCCTTATATTGATCCTCGCCGCCGATATCACCCTTGCCGTGAAATGTGCTTTGGCTCAGCGTAATGATATATGCATTACAGCTTCCATTGCTAGGTGCGTGTCAACCAAACGTGATAATAAAGGAGGCTCGACTAACCTTACGACGTGTAGTGCATTTATCATTTTAATTATATGTGCCGATTTATTCCGGCTACGGAACCTCTCCCGAGACAAAAAGAAGGGCAGCTACTTTGTACAACTCGGTCAATATAGCGAGGACGGCATGCCGAGACACATCGGAGCACCTCCTCCTCCCTACGAGGCAGTAGCAGGATCTCGGTAGTAGGCAACATCAATCTTAAATCAAGCATAAAAAACATATCTGTGAAACATATAGGCTAATAGTATCATGCCGTGAAACTCATAAATAGAGATAATAATGCATAGCCGCCATGTTCGTAAGGGCGGGATGTGATAGGAGACGGACATGTCGATTACTGTTCAGACCTATACCTACACATCCACTCTATGACTTTTCAAACTTGAACAGATTATCAATTCACTATTGATAAAAGTATAATCCAGCAAAAAATAGGCGACATTGTCTATATGATGGCAGGACGAAGCCACCTCTACGTCATAGGGATGGAATATTAGCAGCCACACCGAGGTGAGCCCCAACGAACTAGCCACACATGCAGACATGTCGATAAGGACGCCAAGATTTTCGATCCACCAATCTTGAAATCACCGAAAGCTTCGTCTTTTCAAGAAAGCTCACAGCATAACCAGACATTGTTTACCCCGCCGCTGCCAACGACGACTTCTCGAGGAAACCCAATTGACAAAAAGAGAAAAAAAAGGAGTGTCGCCATGGAAAACGAGGCATTCTTGCAAGAAGCTAAAAGGCAGATTCAACACCAGCACGCCTTAGATAATGCGAAAGAACTAATAGATGTACACATCATAACTCCGTACCCCTCCGAACAAGGCTTGCAATAGCGAGAGATCTAACTCATCCCGTCTTTCCACACAGAAAATCAACAAGAACTGCTTCGAAAAATGCATAACCAACCCTGGGGCCTCATTCTCGAACACCGAACAGAACTGCGCCACTCTATGCATGGAGAAATACTCGAACGCGTGGACCGCCGTTAGCTTCGCATTCGTCAATCGCATACAACGAGACAGGTGAGACCTCCCTTTTCAAGATATATGTCACGCGCGCATCGGGTAGTCTTTAACCACGGTGGACTCCTCAGGGCTAGCAATTCCATGGATGTTATTACGCAAAAGGAGTAACGAAAATGGGGAGTAGATCTTACGGCGCAATCAAAATAACGGAGGCATAGTGTATGTACATTATACGAGGATATTGGGCTTCGAAATGGGTATCCTGCCTAGATAAAGGCCTGGATGGGTATATAAATATGGATGAATTCTGCTCATGACTTTTCCGCCGCAGCCTTTTTCTTGGCTTCTTCGGCTTCCCTCTTACGTGCAAGGTATCTCTCCTTGGCGCTCAAGACGTCGGATTCCGTTTTGCGGCTCTTCGATGCGCGCTCGATCTTTTGCTTCTCCTCTTCCTCTTCCTCCATAGATCTCTTGAGAGATTGTTCCAGCTGCGCTTCCAACATCCGAGTTTGCCTTTCGCGCATTGCCTGTTTCCCGCCAGCGCCAACAAAACCACGTGACGGACCTCGGTCGTCTCTGCGATCTGGGCCTTTGCTTGCCTCTTTGCGAGGTTCTTGCCTCTTGCTCGCTCCTAGATTCAGACCACCCTTTAGCAGCATGCGCTTGTCTACTACTTGGCCCTCTTCGTTGATAGCAATAGACCCGCCCTTCTCATTGATCTCCCTCGCCACGTCCGCATCCGTCTTGACTTTCTCTTCTTGGACTTCATCCTCCTTGGGGCCCGCCTTTGCGCGCTCTTCCGCCGCCTTAACCACTTCGGCGTGCCGTTGATCGCCTCTCTCCAGTAGGTCCTTATAAAAAGCAGTCATGCCGCCCCCCTTATTCTTCTTCGCTTCTTCTTCCTCGCGCTTCCGTTCCTCTTCTTCTATCCGCCTATTCTCCTCTTGCTGTTTCTTATATGCTTCCGTGACGAACTTCTCTTTGTCAGCGTATTCCTCGCCTTCTTCTGCCCGTTCTCGCGCGATCTTCTTCTCTTCCGCTATTAGGGCGTCGCGTTTTCGTACGGCCGCAGACGCGATCAAGTTCTTCATGTACTTTGGTTTCCTCTCGATGTCTTCTTGTGTAATCTTCTTCTCGGGCTTTAGTGATTCGTAGACCGCGTCATAGTCGTATATAGAAGGATCTAGTTCCTCTGCAGCTTCTTGGTGTTTGCGCGATTCTAAGGAGCTCGATAAGTCGCCGTACATTGATATTTGTGGTTTTTTGCCTTTGCTGCCATTGGAGGGTTGGGGCGGGAGGCCATTGTTCGACTTTGGCAGGGGTTTCTTGCTAGGTTTGCCACCTGGGGAGCTCGTCGCGAAGTCGTCTATTTCAGATATCGTAGTCGCTTGAGGTCCGTCGGTCGAGCCGTTCGCATCGTTGTCTGAATCGTCATCGCCGCCAAACATCGGCTTTCTTTTAAGGGGAGCTGGTTTTGAAGCGCCAGGTTTCTTGGCAACATTGAGGCCAAACGAAAAGCCCGGTTTACTCATATTCGCGATTTCCAAATTTATTCTTAAAGTACCTCATGTGTGAGAGAGTAATTGTCCGGTTCAATTTGTCAAGTCGTGTCTCGTTTCTCGTCGGGAGGTGGCGCGAAAAGGTCCACTATGATTAAAGCAGCCACAATTAAGCTTTGGAGCGCATTCGAAAATTGAAAGTTCCAAGGACCAAGGTTACTTGATTAGATAAGATTAAGCTTAAGCTTATCAATACCATGATATGTACATGTGACTAACATTGACCCAGAGACTCGGGAGCCTCTGCAAGTTTCCATGTAGTCTAATTTAACAACTTAAAAGATTTAGGAATACTATTAGGATAACAATGCCTTGAGAATGAAATTTAAAAGGTGTGTCACATAGTTGTGTCCGAGTCACAATTTGTGAGTCGGATTCACAACAATTTGTGACCACTAGTACTCAGAAATGATAGGTATATGACAAAATCTTAACAACGTCGTACAACAGCTCAGGAAAGTTCCAGTTATGAACTATAACCCCACCTACCTAATCCTAGGACCTAGGTCCTAGATATTACGTACCCGTAGCTACCGTCGCATACACCGGCCAAGGTTTCCTCCAGGGCTATTCGCGTAACTCAACATCTCCCTACTACTACAATTAACACCTTTAGGCAGCTTCTTTTAGCACGGTTTTGCCCCTATTTTCGATTTATAGGTATAGCAAGTACTTAACTTTCTTTTTCCTTTTTGTTGATAGCTTTCACCTGTTTCTGGCATCGTGAATATGGTATCGTTCAAGACCTATCAGGTCATCCAGAATTGGATCGCTCGACAACAAGAGTACGAGAGAAAACACCTAGAGCCTGCTCCGTTGACCGACGCCCAACGAAAGCTACTAGATAAGCTTGAACTTGCATTGCCACCAGAAATACCACTTACAGCCGAGCCAGAATTAGAAGAAGTCAACTGGATTGGTCTTTTACTAGGTAGATATCACTCGCTTCCATATCACCCGTTATATCATGAAGCTCTCATGTCTGATATCTCCTTAGAATATCGAGCTGCTCGTCAGGTAGTACCTTCGGGCACTCCCGGTGGTAACTTCATAGAGGAGCAAGGCCCGACTATAGGCAACGAGTTAAAATGGTACTGCCGAGTCAAGATCGACGAGAATGCGAACCCATTCCCCGGTCCAGATGGTGGTTTGGTGGATGGAAACCAGCCATATTTCGGACGCAAGAAAGACGCCAAGAAGTACGCAGCCAAATGCGCATACAAGTGGCTTGAGGCAAACGGATATCTCTTGCGATCCGAGGCCGATGCTGCGAAACCCCCTCCAGCCCCTCCAGCCCCCCAAGCCCCCCAAGCCCCTCAAGCCACCCAGAAACAATTGACGCCATCATCTTCTCCCGCAAAGAAGAAAGCGAGACTTCTAGCATCTTCGCCCAAAAGTCCCTCAAGTGCCACGGTCAAAACCGAACCCAACCCACCTCAACCACTTCCTGCCTCTCCCTTCAATAGCGACGAGGTATCGGCTGTGGTGGAGATCGATCGCCTCTGCGCCCGTCTCGGCCTTGCTAATTCCATTCGATACGTAGTCCAGGAGAGCGCGGAGCTCGCCGGCTTCTTCGACGGCTACGCGGAATTAGGCATGCTGGCTACGATATTCCCTCAAGATGCCGGTCGCGTTCAACGCGTCATCGGCAAAAAAGCGGCTAAGGAGAAGATCGCGGAGGAATTGCTGGCGCATATGCGCAAGCTGGGCGCGGAACACGATGAAAGAGACAAGCGGTTCCTGGATTCCCTCGGACCTAATGAAGAGGTACAAGTCCCCGCTTGATCGGACACATGGCTTAGTGCGTGTAGCGAAGATGACTCGGGGTGCGATGAATGTCACGCCCCATGTGTTAGATCGTCATGATTTGTATGAATGAATGGGTTACGAACATAGTTAGGAATGGGCCTCGACTCCGGATATGATATTTGATGGAAATTCAATTCGTGAAGGACTATTCGTCCTACATATTACGGGGTTGTCCATCCGAGCTTCGAGACTAGTCATGAAGAGGACAGCTTACGAGGTAATTAACTGATCTACAGTCATATTCTCACGAAGAATAGGAGGGTGTTTCCTTGTTCGTCACAAGCTTTTGCGAAAATAGTAGTTATTTCACCTCATCGGTGTTGCTAAATCGCCCCTAGTCAATATATACCTACGTGTTTGGGGTCTTATCAAGCCTCCGAGTTAGTAGTAAACTAGCTAAATGAAGTTGGTGAGCTGGAATCATGAATACCTTATTGTCCTCACGGCTATGTCCATTCTCTACTTATAGATCTCTTCTCAGTTAGAACATGGCCTACTTTTTATCAACTATACACTCTTTCTTCCCTTCACATTCGCAAATATTCTCACGCATATCGACCAACCAAATTCAATCATTTATACTTAATTTCTATTCATCCAGGGAGAAGAAGATATCTTGAAGACTAGCCCCGATAACGCATCTATAATGAAGGCCACGATTTACGGCTTCCTTGTTCTTCTCTCCTGCTTCCAGGGTGCGTTCGTCGCGGCAGTGGCCTTCACCCACGATTTGTGTCCTGCTTGGTATCTTCGCGAGTCCAAGTGGTACCCCGACCGGGATCCTACCCTCGAGTTGGTCGCGATATGTTCCACTGGGAACGACACTTCTCCTTCCCACGAGTACCGCACAAATATCTTGGATATTTCGGCGTAAGTCATACCGAACATTCTCAACCCAAGAGAATTCACATCGCGCATCGAATCTCCTCAGCAAAGCTAACAACACATTTTTTATTTTCCATAGATGCTTTGTCAACCAAGAAGGTGATCTTGCGTCGGTATCCGTTGCGGATCGTATACCCTTACCAGGGAATTTTACCGGCTCGTGTAATGGCTGCGGTCTATCCCTCCAGGGACCCCATGGCGATGACAAAAAGGAGTGGAATGTGGTTTTGACTTGCACATGCAAGACCGGCAATGGGGTTAAGCAGGGTGAAACCAACCTGGGTAAGCTTATACTTAATACAAACTAATATTATAGAGGAAAGCATCTTCTAACAATATTTCGTAATTAGAGGCGGCGATTATGGTAAACCAAGGCATGATGTGGTGCACGCCTGGTGGGCATGGAACCTACTTGGATTACTCCCCTTACGCCAACCCGGCTATGCTTCCTGTCCCGGGGAACACGACTACGACTACGACGACAACTTTCAATAATACGATTACCAGTTTCGCGACAGCTACTTCCAACGCGACATTTTTCAGTACTGCTACTAGTACAACAGTCACAACGATCATAAGCTCTTGCGCGTCGCCCAGCCAGGTCACAGTCACGGAAACCAAAAAAGGGAAGACCCATGAGAAGACAGTAACGGCGACAATGACAGAGACTCATCCCGTCACAGTCCTCGTCAGCATCATGGTGACCAAAACTCCCACACCTACGCCTACGAATAGCTGCCCAACTCCAAACGACAGTCGTGGCGGACTTTTCAACCATCAATTAGCCTAGTTTCTAATCTACGTCAGCTTGCAGAGGAAACTATGGGACGTAGGGATAAGGTATCTAGGGATAGCTACCTAATCACCAGGGGGGAAATACCTGATATTAACGGGCATGTTTTGTTCACTATGTATCTGCTTCGAGAGGACATGTAGTCCTAATTCTGCAACTCCTGTTTTACGGACTCCATCTTTTCGCAGTCTAGAGACGAGGAGTTAGATGGGCGACTTAGGAAAATGAATATTGAATAATCAGATTCTTTTAACACATATTGGATTTATTGATGAGCCATCATATGTATGCTGGTGTGTATACGGCAATGATGCGGGGACTGCTTGCCATCTCCATGATAAGAAACAAGCAGAGAACCAAACAGTATGCGAAATTCAGAATATCAAACAAAAATGGAGAATAGTAGGAAACACTTTAACATATACGCAACATCAATTGTACCAAATTAGACAATGCCGTCCTGTTCTACCGTGAGCAACTTTCGGTTCATGAAACCATTCACATAGACTTCGTTCGTGACGGGACGAGTGACTTGTATATATACAAAACCATGAGTCACTATTTGGCGGGGTCATAGAAAATGCATCCAGGGTGCCTTCCAGAATAACAATAGATGAAAATTTTCCACGATGTCTTTTGTTTACCTTTTTTTTTCTCTTTCTGAGGATCACGCTTACTACCAACACCACACCAATCTATCACTAACAACAACATCATCAACATCTAGACAGACAATGTTATAGATGATAAACGATGAAAACCTACATCTTTTGCTACATTCTTGCTTTCCTCTCCTTCCAGACTGTAATTCTTGCGGCCGTACTGTCCCCTGGCACAGGTATAGGAGACAGTCCAGCCGAGGGCCCATCATTTGATGCGAATCTATGTCCGCAGTACCACCTTGAAGAAGTCGGCGACAATGCATCAATAGCCATCAACCTCGTCGCCACCTGTTCTGACAGTAGCAACAGGACCCAGTATCGTACAAGCAGCTTGAACCTTGACCAGTAAGTAAACGTCTCGATCCCGGATCCAGTCTTGTTCTATGTGTCACCTACCCACAAGCGTCATATACGTGATTACTATCCATTATCATACTACCTTGTAAACATACACTATATTGAAGATAGATCCAGGCTAACAAATTCTTTCTTCCTACAGGTGCTTGTACAACGAGGAGGGTTATCTCTTCGGTTCAGAGCCACACGACTTCTACACTGGTCCGTTCTCCAAGTCATGCAGCAACTGCGGCCTGTCCTACTTATCAATCGACCGAGAGGACAAAGGCATTTATATCAAGTGCACTTGCTTGGTATCCCTGGGCGATGACCGCACGCCGAGACAGTCCATATATCGTCTCGGTAAGTCCATCTATCTCATGGCTCATTTTATCTCGTCTGCCATCTATCCTAATCAAATTGGACCATTATTCATCATTCTAACTTGTTGCAATAGGAAGAATAGTATACGTCAAGAACTACACCCTGGGCTGCTTCGAGTTCGTCGGCCAGCCCATCGACGATTCTCCACTATATCCGAACTCAGCTCCCCCCGCAGATAGCGTAGCGACGGTCACAGCCACTTCTACCATATACGCCAACGTCACCGTCACTCAGCCGAGTAGCCCCACGAGCAGTCCCGGCAACTTCACTATCCCGTCCACAGTCACCATCACGGAGACCAAATGGAAGACGAGGAAGCCAGTGGTGATGACGGAAACACAGACCGCGTATTCTCCCGTCACTATTCTAGTCAGCATTCCGGTCACCGTGACACCTACGCTGACACCAAGAATAAGCGCTGTCCTCTATACGACTGTTCAGGCTTCATTCGTCACTGTAAACTCGAGTACAGATGGAGTTTAGTACTGAGAATTGTGGGCGGTGTTGGTGAGGATTACTAATTTGGTCTGGGAAAGAGGACTGCTGATTGAGTTGATCCCCTTTGATACCACATGAGAGATGCTTTGGCATCCGACTCGCAGGGCGTTGGGTTTAGTCTTATGATGTTTTAATAATCTTATTTTTGTTCTGTTCTCAATCCGTCCTTTGCGAACATGGGAGATCGACCCCATGTGATTACTCTAATTAACCCTATAGATACGGTTCCCGATCATGATATAGAAGCACCTCGATCCAGAGCATGTCACGAATGAATTGATTTTCTCATAGTCTATAGGAGTCTTAACTCTCCTGTCCTCTTCCTCTGCCTCCTCTTCGTCCTCCCCTACCACCTCTCCCACCACCCGCACCCCCTCTCCCCTTCCCCATCGGCACCTTCGCCACAATACCCTCCGGCAAATCCGCAACCTTCTCCCCATCCCTCCACAACACCCCAACTCCCTGTTTCCTCCCCCTAACCTCCCTAAAATACCTCAACGGCACGACGCCGTGCTCGTCGCCATCCGTCAACACGACATCATTAGCACTAATCCACCACTTAATCCCACCATCCCTCAAACTCCTCTCCACGTCCACGAAAACCAGGACCTCGGCATCGCTCCTCATGCCGCTAACCACCTTCTCCTTCTCCGCCTCCTGCCCCGCCTCCCGGTCCTGATCCAGCAGCCCCGTACCGAAATGCACGTGCTGTCTGCCCATCTTCTTCAACCCCCCGGCCTCCACGATCGCCGGCCAGAAGGCGAAGTACGTGCCGTGGACGACGGTGGCGGGCACGTTGCCCGTCTCCAGCGTGATCGGGGTATGCAGCCCCTCGTCCGCGAGCGCGATGCTGTGGCCCTGGTTCGCGCGAATGAGCCAGCCGGCCGGCTCACCGCCGTCCCGCGCGCCGGAGGACGGGTCCCTAGCTTTCATCGCGAACCGCTGTTTCGCGTTGTCCGCGACGCACGCGCGGATCTCGTCGAACGTCGGGTTCAGCGACCGCAGGCGCGGCCATTGTATCTGCATGGGATCCGTCAGTCCTCGGTTCCCTTACATCCATCCATACCCCTGCTTTGCTCTCCCTGCATACGTGATAGTCAAAAAAAAGGGGGTAGGTGTGTGTAAGGGATGAACTCACCACTCTATCCAGCGGCGCAAACCCCTCAGCGTCGAGCTTGATCCCCGCGTTCTCGGCCTGGTGTCTAAGAAGCGACGATAGCGCCTTCGAAATCAGCATCTCGCGGTCTTGGGGACGACCCCCGCCTCCCCTTCCACCGCGCCGGTCCCGGCCTCCTCTGCCTTTGCCTCTGAGAGCCATACCCTCCATTTTCTCTGCCGTCTCCTCATATTCGTCCGCCATGCTTAGACTCCGTCCCCGCTGTCCGTGACCGTAAATTGCTCTATTACCACTCCCGCTGTAGTATCTACCCCGGATATGAAAGCGCAAGGGGTTAGCGAGACGCGAGGATACCACCGGCCAAATTCTCAGTATATGTCTCGCTGACCTGTGCAATCGTAGTGACCTGTTGAAGGTAGACTGAGACAGAACTGACGCCAGGGTTTAGGGGATGACGGAGCGGAGACACTATCTCCGCTTGTGCCGACAATATTATATCTCAGATTTACATAGGATACGTAAAAGATCTTATGAATTGAATTTATTCTCGAAAATGGCAACTTGAAACTGAGAACGAGGTAGCGCTTGCTCTTAAAGTCGTTTGTGGAACGAATTCCAAGATTTGTTAGAAAGCCGCCCGGCAGCTAAAGACTAAAGTTCGCTAAAAGAGCTCCACCTCTTCGGTCTGAGTCAGTCATCCATTGTATTGTATGCTGTACCTGAAGTCCTGAACTAAAAACGTCATCCCGGGCGATCATTAGGCAGCTTCCATCTCTATACGGTATCCATAATAAAACTGCAAATCACAAGAGAGTCGAATTAATCGAATGAATATTTAAGGCAGTAAAAAATTATGTTCATTGCAAAACTTAATATTCATACATTATCCGCCACATTCTGGCGACTTATTTACATAGTACAACTGGTGATCGATTTTTACCACTCGAGCGCCTGTAAGGTTTGGTATAAAGGCTTTCCTTCCTATCCCCCCCCAAAGCCGCCCGCCCCCTATTCGGTATCGAGACCTCACAAAGGAACCCCTAAGCGCGGCCGCGCAGACGCGATATTTTCATTCCTGTCAAGATATGATCAATATCTAAATACTCCTCTCGCCGGAGTTCGCCATCCTTCCCGCGCCACACCCCTCCGTGGCTTTTTTTCGCCTTTTGTACCTTGTACCTAGTCGATATACAGGAAATTGCACTTATTAATCAGTGCTCGTCTTCAGACGGAGAGAGGCGATAGAAGAAATTCGTAACTTTTTAGCAGACGCGAGGGGTATTATAAAAAAAAATAAGAAGGTGCAAAAAACAGACATATAAAAAACCGTCTAACTATGCAAGGTTCGTGTTGATGGGGTTTTGCCGAGGCCCAAATGACTTTCTATTGTTACATTGTCATGAGCATATCATAGTCGTTATAGCATTATCGGTAGCCGCCTGATGCGGGTGAGCTCGTGGCAATCATGCTTGCACGATTGGCTCGTTTGTCCATACTTCCGGCGCGAGATATGGCGGAATATTGGCGTTGCGACCGATCTTCCACAAGTCTGTCTCCGATGTTGTACATCGTCTCACGCTCCGGTGTTGACCGGTCAAAATACCGCCGTTGCGGTGTAGCGATGTTTGGAGACGATGTCGCCGGAAGCACTAGTCTAGTGTTGAGTGCCGAAGTTCCAAGACGTCTTCGAGGAAGAGCTGAAGAGGCTAAGGATTCGGATTCTTTTGAAGGAGGTGGGGGTAGTTGAGAGGTGTATTCGCGAGTTCCGGATCTAACGCCCTGGACCTCGGTAATAGCGCGTGAAGGAGCGCGGAAGCGACTTTCCTCGTCATCGTTGTTTACCGTTCCTCGACGGGTTCGGATTAGCAAAGGCTTGCGGTCGGATAAATCCTCGGGCTCTTCTGTAGTGGCACGGCGAGTTCTAAGCAGCGAGGATCTGCGCCCTTCTTCCGGGTCCTCCGTCCCGGCTCGACGGGAACGAGATATCAACATCGCGGTCTTCCGACCGGCTGCAGGCACCATATCATCAGTAGGAGTGGCAGGGACGGTGGTACTGTATCGCGGGGTGGGGAGTGCACTGGTCACTATCGAGTTAAGGCGTCGATCTTCGAAACGGGATAAAGCTCTCGGGCTGCTATGCATTGTTCCAATGTTACGATCAATGGCGCTCGGTCGTCTCTGATTAGCCACTCCAGGGAAAGTTGTCGTTGTCGTTGGCTCGGGGAATTTCGCCATGGTAGGGCTTGTGATTGTGATATCTTCCGGCACTGTTGCCGGAACTTGTTGGGGTTTGATCTGTGCTGCTCCTTCACTTAGTGCGAGGCACAACTCAGTAAGACTGCGACAGATACTATCTGCCTTTCGTCTGAGTTGGCGATCGGTAATTGTGCCACCGTTACCGCCATTGCCAATGCTACTTGCACCGCTCGAGATGGGTCCTGGTTGACCAGCGGTGCCCATCATTGTGGAAAGAGCCAGCGCATCATTCGCGGCCGTCTCCAACGCCTCGAAAACTTCCACACTAAGGAATTGTTTGGATTTGGTAAGGGCTGAGTGCAGTAGCGGGTGACCATCCTTGGACGGATTGTTTAGATCTGGTGCTTGTACAGCACCCCCGGAGCCGCGCTTTGGTGAAGCGGAGAGAGTGGTCGCGTTGGTATGGGCGGTCGGTGGTCGTTCTTCGGATGCTCGTGATATGGCGGCACCGGATGTTGGAGGAAGCTTTCCAGTTAGCTCAAGGCGATGTATGCGAGATTTAAGGTCATCGAGTTCATCCCATACAGTTGAAGGTGCGGCGGTGGAAGCCGTCGAATTTGTTCCCTCGACACCGTGATTTGCGTCATCCACTTGGGTTTCATGCCTCTGATATTCCGAAGGCTTAGGCACTAACGGCGAAGAGTTGTAGGTACGAGGGTGGCTGTAATTAACGCTGCCCTGTTTTAGGGATGCCATGCGAGAGGGGAGGGGAGTGCCATTGTCAACTGAGCCTTGCCTTCTTCGGTTAGAAGCAGATGCTTGATCAGAAGAGAGGCCATCTTGAAAGACTAATGATCGAGGGGTTAATGGAGAAGCGCGAAGGGGAGTTGTGCTGGCGCTCTTGAGTCTCATCTCGTCTGTCTGCTTTTCTCTAGCTAAGCCTCTGTAAGTTAGACTGCGGGTGACTCTATCTCCTGACTGATCTTCACTATAACGAGATCTGGAACTCTCCTGATCTGACATACGACGAACTACTTGGGGAGGTGAAGAAGGTTGATATGAGGAGACGCCTACGGAGAGAGGTCGTCGACTGGATCGTGTTACTCGAGACTATATCACGCGTTAGTATAGACGCAGTCAACAGAGGTGTTTTTAAGCAGATATATCTGCAACGTTATGTAAATGTTGGTAGCACAATTCGGGCTTACCAGTGCGATGCAAACTCCAAACTTAGGAGGGTTATCTAGATGTTTTGGCAATTGTGTGCCTTTTGGAAACAATTGAGGAGACAAACAATCGGTTGACTTACGATAGCACTTTGGCTGTCTCCATTGTCAGCATTACGGCGTAACGTGTCCTCTCGCGCAATCTTAAGAAATAGATCGCCGCTGTCATCAGCGTCTGGACGATCCCCCGCCGAATCGGGCGGTGTTATCTGCGAGGCATCGTCGAAGCGTCTCCCCTCCAATGCGCGCAATGTCCTGTCGCGGTGATTTGAGTCGCCGTACTCCTCGCCCCCTTCGTAACCACGCATTGTGCGGACGTTCATGTCTAATACAAGACTCCGGCGCCGCTCGCCGGAGGACCGAAACGATCGAATTGGCGGGATAGATGCAGTGCCGCCCGAATTGTTGGAGCTCACGGGCGGTTTGTATGATACCGGTGGTCGTCTTGCCACGGAGTTCCTCCTGTCATCTGTCGCCGTTCTCTGAATGGTCTTTGGCAATAGGAGTTCCCGCTGCCCGTGCGCCAACTCCTTAGTTATCTCTTCTCCTGATGACGCGCCTCGACTATCGTCGGATGCGTGCATTCGATGGCCAGATGATGTCTCGCTGGCCGAATTACCCGACAAAGGCGCACGTCTGTGTCGGGACCGTGCTGTGACAATAGTGGTAGTGTCAGTTGATACTGTGGGCGTCGCGACGCTAGTTCTGATAGGCGTTGGCCGATTAGTATTTCCAATGGCAGAAGTGGTCGAGTCTAGAGAGGTCGAGCGTTTTGCATTGGCGGATGTTGTAGATGTGGCGGTCGATAGGACGCGGGGGGATTGAAATGTGGATGCCCGAGACCTTGGACTCTTGATTTCTGTTCTCAATTGTTCTCTTGAGACAGGGCTAGTATTGTCGCTATTATTTTTTTGCTGACTCTGATGCGCTGTCTCCGGCTGTGGGGATAAATCTCTCAATGTGTTTGGCTGTAGTCCGGTGTGAGGATCCGAAATAGGTGAGACAGGCGAGGGTGGAATCTGATGACTCTGCAGAAGCGAAGGCAAGGCGATGGGGTCTTTCTTCAGATCGGCGAAGCGAAAGGCGGGGAGCTTGGAAGAGTTGTGACTTTGTCGGTGTGCGTGCAAGATGATAGGGTGTTTGTTGTTATTAGACGGTGAAGAAGAGGAAGAAGGAGAATTGTTTATGGGTGTGTTTATGGGTGTGGTTGTGGATGTGGATGTGGTTGTTGTTTTGGTATTGGAAGTTGGGTCAGTTGGGTCAGTTGGGTTAGTGTAATTAATTTGATTTGTTGTAGCGGTGATGGTCCCGGGCGCGTTGGTGGTTTTGGTTTTGGTCGATGCGGTATTAGAAGACGAAAGGGATTTGGATGGGTCCGTTGCACCTGTAACTGGAAGGCATAACTTTTATTAGTGGTGTTCGCTCCTGCTGAAGCAGCTAACTATGCGCTATGCTGATGCACAAGGACGGCAGGACGGCTGGAGCACCTGGCAGAAAAAAGCTCAGGAGCTGGAGACCAGGAACTTTAAAAATAAAAAAAAAATAAAAAAAAAGAGCAGTTACTCTCTAGGTATACATACCGTTTCTGTCATCATTGCTGTTAGGATTGGAAGCAACAACTGCTTCAGCTGCCGCATTTGAATCCATACCGTCCCGACTTCTAATTCAAAATGGCAAAATGGATCTTCAACGTTCTTTTCTCACGTAACTCAACAGGTACCTCAAGGTTTATTGTCCGGCGTCCGCCACTCTCAAACCTTCTGGCATGTATTACCCTATCGAACTGTGAACAGGGTCGGCATGTACTGTTTTAGTTCCGTCTTCAGACTCGCAAGGGCAGGTCGTGTTTTTGCATGAACATGCCAACAAGGAGATCCATTGAATGATGTCAAACCCGGTCCTTCTGCTTCTGATTCGACTGGCGCCAAATGGTTATAGTGAGAATGGCGCTATCGTCGTGATTACGAGAAGAAAAGAAAAAGGCGCCACGGCGACGCGTACGAAGAAGAAGAAAAAATATTGCAAAAGAGCGACTATGGTGAGAGGAGACTGAGGTGAGTGTTGCCTCTGAAGGTAAAATCTCAGGAGAAGTTCGTTAGGAGTTCGTTGAATTCAATCGGGATCCTCGATCATATTGCGATTTGGCTAGGACAAGGGAGAGCACTGGCAAAGAGGGTAGCAGCCCGAAAATCCCAGGCCTATGTACCGGGGTATGGAAAGGATAAGGATGTAAATATGCAGATGGCTGTATGGGTGATGGTATGGATATGGATATGGATATGGATATGGATGAAGCCAACCCAAGACGACTTGGTATCAACAAGGGAAGAAAAGATACAATTAACTGTCTAGTGTCTACCGTCGCAAGGTCTATAACTCACAGACCTCACACCTTACTCGTTGGGCCTTTGTTAACTTTTCCCTTGACCTCATCTCTCCTCTTTTCCTGACTAGGACTAAAGCTCAACAGCTCTTCTGATTAGGCGTAAGAGACATCAACCTGCAGTAGTCGGAGCAGTGGTGGGCGCCAGTGAATCAAGTGCGCTAACCAGCCGATTAGATGTGGAACTCCAACCCGCTGGAATAGAGTCATGCAGCAACCACGCATCGCAACCGAATGCCACCTGGGTACTCAGATGCATGGATGATCGAATAGACGAGGTCCGTGAGCCTGGGATAGCCTGGGATAGGTACCTACCTAGTAACTTGGTACTGGTGCTGTGGTGTCCTACCTCCCAGCACTTGGGTCTGTCTGTGCTTTCCGTTGCGTCCCAGGTTGATCTCCCAATAATAATGGGATCTACATACATAGGGAACTGGTACAATTCAGGGGTTTCCCTTTAATAAAAGCACAGATATATATGAAGACGGATGTGTTTGACGGAGAATTTCCTCTTACTACTATGTACAGTAGCTCGTCCCTAAACTCGGACTTGGTGCTTTTTAGGTCACTGTCCAGGGCTCTGTTTATTAGCAACTCCCTCACTTGCTAGCTGAGTTAGCGGTGAGCGTAGAGCGTTGGATTGTTGGATAGAAAGACAATAGATGTTCGAATCGAAGAATTCCATTGTGTAGGTTTGCAGCGGTTCATGCTCGACAATCATCGGCGAGCGCGGAAAGAAAATGCCAATCACGAGATTGCGATACAATTGAAGGCAGTGCTTGCCGACTGTGACCGTCGTGCTGCAGCAAAGCACAGATGTGCAAGATTCTGCAGCCAACCAGAAATTATCAACGGCTATCTCGTGAGGAGGCTGGTCAAAAAAAAATCGAGAACCCACATTGTGGTGCTACAGTACACATGCATCGAAAAAAAGTCTACTACTAGTAATAATTACTAATATAGTAGTAGTACGGAGAGGCTCTTCCAACATTGAAGCTCAAAACTCCTCAGACTAGCCCTATAAGGATGGCCTATAATAGTAGTGTATTGTACCTAGATATGACGACGAGCCAGCAGTACTAGGTACCTAGGTAATAGACTTTAGCAATAAGCTGAGTTGAGTGATTTAGTCAGGGGTAATTGTTGCTGTATGGGTAGTGGGTCGTAGACCTCGTGGTTAGTTAGGTAATAACTGCAGTGGACAAAGTGAAGTTAATTTATTTGACAGTTTACGATGTTTGGTGCCGGTAGTCATCGCTGCAAATCTCAGTAAGGAAAAGTGAAATCTGATCGGATATTTACCTACTCCCTAGAAAAGTTTGTGCTACTGTACTCTAGCCGACGATGATATCTCCGCCGAGTCCTGCATATCCAAGTTACATAGTACATGCATCCACTAATAGTATATCCTATACATATGTACTACACTGTAGATAACTACATATGTAGGTAGGTAACCGCATGGTCAGGTATTTTTCTTGTTTTTCCTTTCTCGAGCATATCAAGCGCTAATACGTTGTTTCGATCTATGTAAGACATTATGACTGCATAATCTGCGTAAACATAAATCATGTGCGCCTAACACCTAGCATTTGGGCATGAGCGGGCGCTGCATATTATTACATATTACTTATGTTACTTATGTATGCGTGTAGTCACGTTTGGATCTTAGCTTGCGGAGTCCTGCAAGAAATCAAGGTCGGCCTGCACATGAAAGCTCTCAAGCCCCTCGAGACCCCTGAACTCTCTTTTACGCAGTAGGCAGTAATAGTAATTACATGGTTCTGGACCACCAACGAGGTCGATACGTAGTATTATGTATGGACGGATGTTGATGTCGAACCGAAATGGACGATGGGTCGTTTTCGTCGTGCTGTGCATTGCATTTTGTGGCTGGTAAGCACTAATAAGGAGCTTGCTAGTATAGTACGTAGCCCACAGCAAGTAACCCAGCAACTCAGCAACCCAGATGCAAAGATGCAAAGATGAGAAGCGAATGGCTGCCCTGATGCTGATGCAAGGAATTGGCCTTGCGGATCATTGCGGGGTTTCGAATTTGTACCTAGGTACTGATAGTACTACATAGGTACCTAGTAGAATGTGTTTGTACTTCGTACCTATTCACCTTCGAGTATAATACTGCCAATGTACTAATAAACTCTGTTTGTTCATTTTTGTCTTGGCTCTCTTTTGTTTCCTACCTATCTGAGGCTTAAGATTCGACTCCCTTTCCCCCCCCCTCTCTTCTCGTCTTTCGGGTGGTTGCACAATATTCCTACTATTAGAGAACCCGGATACGCAACAATTCGAGAACGGAAAATCTTGGACGTGCGCAGAGGATCCTCGGTCAATTTGCCCATCAGTCAATTTACCGTGGACGATCAGCGGTCGTTTACAGCGGGGAATCGCAAGGGTCCCCGGGCACTTTAATCGCAAACCGCAATTGCGTGAGCCCGCAAGCGGAAATACCAGGGTTTCTACCCCTGAAGCTTGGAGTAGATCAAACGCTTAGCTAAGGCTATCAAGTCCGTGACTGCACGAGCATCACCCATCTAATCAAACTTTCTCACAATCCGGTATGTTTCAGAATGTACCTAAGGTCGAATGGTCAAGCCTCAACCATCCCTTCTCTGTCTCTCTCTTTTTCAGACTGCGTGGGAGGCAAGAGCTGGTGAAGCTCTTTAGCAAATTCATAGATTGATACGAGTTCATTGGTTGAGCTCAGTAGAACTCTGCCCTATACATCTCAGCATAGTCATGCCGAAGCCTTGTTGATTTGATTTGTTGTGAATAGTAAGGCTAATCCGTCCGGCAGTGCCATCTAGCCGTTGATGAATTAACTTGCAAAAAAAAGCATCGAGGGAACAACCATCATCATGGAATACGGAGCACCAAGTTTTGGTGGATTGGTTTCGCCTCGTGTTCTTCTGATCAATAATACAGAGTAGTGATTGCTTGATATTGGCCTTCGCGAGCGTGACTTGTAACGCGTTCATGCTCCGAAACCTTCACCTACCTACGTAGTAGGCAATACGCGGGCAGAGCACGGTTCTCACAAGAGTCTTTGCTTCCTCAAGTCCCGACTTGAACAATTCTCAGGCGTTCAGCCGCAATTGACTCCATGAACCTTTCAAAGCTTCGTCATCTTGCATTGGGGGACCAAGTCAGTCATAATCTCGGGTTGCTCGTAGATCTTGGCCGGGTGAGAGAATGATTCTACTGCATACTAGGTATCTTAGCACTGACCTGTACGGGCAATATTATCTTCAACTCTATTTCGTACGTAGGGCGGAGGCTGCCTAACAATCCAACCGAGACAAGAGTGACGGCGCACACAGGCCAACTCTTATCTGGTGACTCGAGAGATCGCTGGCAGGCTCAACTGTTGTGTCTTGAGGCAACGGGCATTGCGAAATTATGAGAAGATTTTGTAGTAGCAGTATGGGTACACATGGTACTGGTGATAGATTTTTCGACGAAGATATATATCTATCAACCTTGTAATCTGTAAGCCTCTCAAGCAACTTACACTAATACTAGTACTATGTAGACATCGCGGAAGTGCCGTGGGATTGCCGGGCCACGAGGCAGCTCGAGGTCAGTGTATCGTAGAAAGTGCGAGGTGCAAGCTAGGACCATCGCTTATTTGTAGATCGATGTTTCGAAACTTCTCCGCTTCAGATCTAAATGTCGAACGTTGGCATGCTACATAGTACTATGTAGGAGGAAGCCTTTGGTCATTCGGTAACCTCAAACAAGGAGGTCAAAGTTCGACGTTTTGCTGATATTAGAAAATGATGTGGATCTCGGATCTTGATGTATGTCTAGGATGCCAATCGGTAAGTCATGGGTACCTACATACATACTTAGTAGTATGAGCCCTGATGAGCAATGGCACGGCAACCGAATCATAAGAAAGATGCAGATGGAGAAAGTGGGCCAGATATTAGGAGTTGTGAGGTTTAGTACTGTTGTAAGTTCTAACCTAGCTGCCTAGGTAGGTATGTTGTAATAAGTAAATAAACGCTCTTCGGCTAGCGCCAAAGTTATTGTGTTGGAAAATAAGCGAGTCCCATTTCTCCCCCAGCGCCTTGCCTTCGCGCCAACGGCCAAACAAAGAAGGTTCGGAGGCGGACGTTTCAGGTCCTTCCAGGATCCGTCAGTCTAAAATAGTAGCCAGCAAGCGCCAGCGCCGAGTCCGGCCGTGCCCCGGCGGCCGATCGATGGGACAGTTTCCAATTTTTACAATTTGAAGTACAGCATACACCGCGACAATCATCATTTCAAGTTGACGGGCGATTCACCTAGATAGATATATAAATATATATCGTATCGACCTTCTCACATGCAAATCATGAGGCTTGCTCTAAAAATAGAATCGCAGGCGTCACTTCGTGTTAGCTTTAATAATTAAACTCAGCATAAGGGAAGATCCGTCCACGCATTGATTTTGCCTCAAGATACGTGCTTTGCTCCGAATCACTATCACAACGCCACGCTTCGGTAAGTGTACCTACATACATAGTACATGATGCATTCATCTGATGAACGTATTACCCACGTGTCGCGACAGGGTATGAGATATATCTTACCCCATGAATAAGTCGGCACACCGAGTTTTAAATAGCAGCTAAGTAAATGAGGATTCGTCATTTTCTTTTGCCTCGAGGGATGCTAAACTCAAAACCTAACAGATCCGATGAATCCGACCCAGGCGCGCACATACTATGTACAAAGTATGAGAACTGGGTCCGTATATTTTGGCTCGTAGGGATCGCGATTCCTATCTGCGTCTATTCTCGGAGATATTCGGGCCACGTTTTGCAGTTAGACTATCATACGAAGACTATACGAAAAAAAGATGAGTAACACCGACTTAATGGTATTCGCATATTCCTATCTTAGTTTTATTGTTCTGAACAAGGAAACAGAAGCTGATCATTCACGACGGGTCTGAGCCAAAGAAAGAAATGCATACAAAGCTGATGCATATTGAGTAAGTTAATAGGTAAGCATAATGATCTTTGTTCGAAGCCACTATAGGTAGGGTACCTGGGCATGTAAACAGATAATTGACAATACGTACCTAAGTATATCAAACGGGTACCTCAAACAAATGGATCTCTCGGCGTCGTCTAAAGGAGTAAAGTGTTTTAACATGTTTTCGAATATGTAGATATACTATTTTGCCATACTATAAATCTTGTAAGTACTACCTAATCAATCATTCGAATTTCAAACGATGTTTGCGGTTCTCTCAGACGCACAAGGTATGGTTAGTCATAATATGTACAGAATATCGCCGCATTTTCATAGGTACCTGAGTTCCAAGTTCCAAAGCCTCCAAAGGCCAATTCCGGGTTTTTTGCTGGCGAAGTGAAATTATCAGCTGCAAGACCAAATTTGGCCTCGAGACTCTGATTGGTTGAGCCTTGGCGCCTACTTAGCTGCAGGTGTCTATTATTAGAACCATTACCATCCCTGTCTCGGCCAGTGTCTCGTTTCGCAAAGGCAAGCCCCCTGTCTGAAAGAACCACTTAGAATGGCGCACGCTTCAATTGTTAGCGACGTAACGAGCCACCCGCATCCTGTGAACAATCCCAAGGTAAAATCCTCGCATACTTCCCTTTCAAAGATGTATATGCAGATACTGCGTAAACAGGAAAAAAGAGTGCCGCCGCCGGGATTTCCAGGCATGTCTAAGTGTAAGTGGTTAGTGCCAATGTCCTTCAATGTTGTATGGATGTATGTATTATGTAGGTTGTGCTGCTGGGAATCTGGGAATATGTACCCTCCCACGGTAGGTCCATAGGCAAGATACTTCCAAGGCTGACCATTATGGATACCTGACAGGGGTGACATAGAAAGCTGAGGGGCCCCACTAAGTCAAGCTTGCAGGCTTGTTAGTGCATCAAGCCGAGGACAAGTAGCGAACTTGTTTCGAACACTGCCATTTCCCATAGTGGCTGTACCCCAGTTCTACAGTCGATGTTGACCTTGCGCTAAGGCCTAAGTGCTTCCGTCTAGCGCAATCTCAATCTCATCCCCATTCCCATTCTTTCTCCTCCCTCCAAATTCACAACCCATTCACCAGTCAACATTCACACAACACAACACCACACAACCACCATCCAATTCCACAAATCCTCTTCCTCCTTCTACCTTTTTACCTTTTACCTTTTGCGCCCACCCCCGGGGATTTTCTTAGCTCTCCCCCCCCTTGCTTGCTGTTTCAAGAGACTGCGCGCGAAGAGTACACAGGTGCTGGTGTCTGTCTCTCCGAACGTTTGTCCATCTTCTTGATTAATTCTATCCTAACAATTCTTCTCACATACCTTCCTATCCTACATTGCCGCTGTCGAGATTGTATCGCCAACCGCCACCACTGCTACCTCATTGCCTACAAACCATCAATTGTTTACCCGTCTGTGCGATAACTCGAGGCAGTTGGTAGTTGGGAGAATGTGTTGACATCCTGATGGCGGCCAAATTATAATCACTACTACACTTACTTCATACCCTCCAAACAACAACAAACATCAAACTTCTCTACCTCCTTTAATATTTGGCGATACATTCCATTTTTGCTCTTGCAAACTTCACTCATTCTTCTCTTTGGATTATTGCCTTGTCTAGTATTCTCCTACATATTATAATACGACTACATTCCCAGTTACCGAGGTGGTTGTTGATTGTCGCAAGTTGTGGGTGTGGTTGTTTTGGAATAAGTGAAGATCGTACATAAGTAACCAAGTTTAATCGGCTTGGCAGTAACAACGTTGAAAGAGAAGGAGAGCGAGGATCAAAAGATCAAAAGAGTAGGAAAAAAGGATACAGCAGCGCTGTCCGACACAAAGCGTCGTCGTCGTCTTCTTCTAAACTGTTGAACCTCAACGACAGCGACATTCGTTCATTAAAGTCACTCATTGTGGAATTGCCTATTCTTTTTATTGGACCGATTAAGTTGCGATAAAGCCGTTCGAACAGTCCAAGTTTTCACAGTAAAGGGTGCGGACAGTGTGAACGGTGTGGAAAAGAGTAGGAAGAAAAATTAGGAACTGTAGGAATTGGTTTATTGGTTTGGGAGAATCATCCAACATGCCGTCTGCCACTGCTAGACGATTGTACGAGGATCAAATCCCCTCGTTCATGTCCATTTTCGATCCTGAGACGGACAATAATATCGATGAAAGAGGATTGGTAACGATGGTAGACCCAAAGTTAATGGAGATGGAATCGTCGTGCGCACCTGGACACTTGTCTGGCAGTGGTCAATTCACTAGTCAACTTGCTGGTGGGTTACCACAACATACCTTACGACCTTTACCAAACGACCCAGCGCACCGTCACCAGGACAGTACATCAACGCAAAATTCTGAATCGGCAGATTCTTCACCCACAACCACTTTAACCACAGACACTTCTTCTCTTTCTGACCCTTCACCATCTTCTTCTCCAGATTCACCTGTCAATTTAATACCATTAAATTCTTTTCCTGCCACCAATTTCAATTTCGGTGGTCTACCTTCAACAATGGATAACCTCACAGTTAACGACTGCAACAAACGGGAGCGACCTATGACATCTCCTTCTCCCCGTCGCGCCAGAAACATGAAGGGGTTGTCAATACAGCCACCTTTCGCAACCACATTATCCTCCCAACTTGTCTCTGAGCCCTCGTCGCCCGACTTCATAAAGCCAAAGATCCCCGCGATGAAGCGCAAGCCTAGTCAACTCAGTCTCAAGACTGACTCTACCGGCCTCAACATTCGACCTACTACTTTGGAGGTTCCCGGTTCCCCAATTCTACCCCCAATTCTCCAGCGAAGATCACTGAAGCATTCGACATCCTCCCCTCACATGCTATCCGGATTAAACGGATTGAAGTCGGCGACTTTTGGCCCGTCTGGCGGCATGACGTTCCCTCCAGTACTCGAGCGTGGGACATCAGGGTTATCCGAAGTATTGCGACCGAGCAAATTGGGAAGCAGTGGCCCAGGGTACGATACCACTATCCTCGAAGAGGATTCTCCTATTAAGACTCAACTTGCCAATCGCGCTGCGATGGACTTTGAGCCCTTTATAGAACCCGAGAACAACGAAGACCAGAAGTCGCCCGGCTATCCAGATGGTCCTATCGCAATCTACGAGGACAATGTCTACCTGTATTTGGAACCTACCGCGGAGGAAGCCTCCAAGTTTGACGTGGTGATCAATGTGGCCCGTGAAGTGACCAATCCTTTCCAAGCTGGAAGCAAGGGAGCGAACCAAATGGATGTCAAGCCAATCCAAACAGAGTCGCCTATTCCAGATACCGCCATGACCAATGACAGCTTTGCAACCGCCTTCGAATTTCCTCCCTCGGAACAGAACACAGTGGAGACGCCCACAACCCCGAAAGCCAATCCCTTGTCAGAGCCCGAATACATCCACATGCCGTGGGATCACAATACGGATATTGCGACGGATCTAATGATGCTCTGCGAGACAATTGAGAAGCGAACTAGGGACGGGAAGAAGGTACTCGTTCACTGTCAACAGGGTGCAAGTCGCTCAGCAAGTCTCATTATTGCCTATGGTCTCTACCAAAATCCCGGTCTGACTGTCAACGATGCTTATTACGCTGCACAGTCCAAGAGTAGATGGATCAGTCCCAATATGCGATTAATGTATTGCTTACAGGACTTCCAAAAAGAGGTATCCAAGAAAAGGTTGCCCCCTCGATCTGCTGCCGGACCTCGAAGTGGAAGGAGCCCCACGAAGCACAGGCTTACACTCTCCGCCAATGCCATCGATATGCAGCCGAAAGAGCCAATGACTGCACCGTTGCCAGATGAGAAGGAGGGAGCGGACAACAGCCCTAGTCATGAGCGTGTCGCAAGTCATTCCCGTGGAAAGTCCACTCCTAATTTGGAAGCAATCTCTCCCGGTCCATCATCTGCTCCGTCAAGTTTTTCTTGGTCTGAGAAGGAAGATGAGAAAGACCCGGGAAAGCCCGGCCGATTTAACTTCGGAAACTCCCTTGAGCCGCCTAGATTCTTCGAGCCACACCCATCGACCCAAGCGAGCCAATCGTTATCGTTGCCTCCCCCTTCACCGGCATTTTTTAAGCCACCACCCTCACCCGGGTTCTTCAAACCGCCTCCTTCTCCGGGATTCGGAGCCAGCCGATTTGGTGAAGGACCTCACAGCTTTGGGTTTTCCAGCCTGAATTTTGGTCCTACCGAGTCCCATCCCCATCATGAACGACCCAGCAGTCGGAGGGGATTAACAATCGCGCCTGCTTTGCCAGATGACGATGATGCCCTAATGTCACCAAGGGCGGAGACCATGACAAACAACCCACTGCATGACTCCTATTCGGAGTTGGCTGGCATGAAGTTCGTCGAGGTGCCACCTACGCCTAGTGAAGGCCTTTTCTCTCCGCGGCAGACCATGTTTCCGCGAGATCCTTTATTTCCTTTCGGAAGACCCGCCCAGATAGCCGACCCTCGAAGCCCTCCGACAAAGGGCGAGACACCTATTGTCCGGTCTATCGACGACTTTTTATAACCTTCGATATATTGACCCATTCATCTATAACGTGATACGCGAAGAACGAGACGAGATTCACAGTTACTCGACCCCAAGCAGCAAACTTCGGGCGACTTAGCACATTTCATTTGTTTACTGGATTAAACACCATCGTTTTTCTTTGCGTTCTTTCTGGACTTATTCGCCATTCTAGCCTGGGTGAAATTAGGCAGCACTGGAACGGACCAAAATACCCGGATGTCACAATGTAAAAGCCTCCTTTACGGGTTGGAGAGCTAGTACGGTTGATCTTGCGTTAGGCATATGGATTCAGTGGATAATTAGGGAGTAAGAAAAGTTGAAGGGGAGTACATATGGAATCGGGACCGAAAAAAAGGGTCGGGAGCGCTCCTACGGACGCATACCATCCTAGCTCGCGCTGGGACAAACGACATCTCCATGCTAATTGTTGCATATTGAACCGTCGATAGCTTATTATCAATGGGATCACCGAATACGCCAACCAAACCCGCCCTTTATGTTCCCCATGTATCACGCGACACATTTAAAAAAAAGTCACGATGGACCCGATTTTTGTGTGGAACCAGAAGCTTCGCACATACAAGCAAGCATAGGCGTTCTGAGGAGTCAGGAAAAGAAGGAGTAATTTCTGAGCAAGGGGACTGTTAAGGAATGGTCCCCTTCGCATCGTGTACATATAATTAAGCTATCAATACGATACGGCATGCAAATCACATGCTCGGTTCATGAATTTTCGATTGACTTTTACAGTGCTATGCTATCTCTATCTCGATAAAATATCCATTGTTACTTACGTTTAAATGCTACTGTTTGAATTTTGTCCTCGTGTTCCCCGACGTGGAGGGAATGGAAGAAACTAGCCTCGCAAAATCCAACCTCCGAGAGTCTTATCAAATATGCTAGTTAATGAGTCAAATATTTCTCACATATTCAAGCTAAGTAAAATCGTCATGATGAAAACAGGTACCCATTTCATTGGTCTAGCCTCTTATCTATGCATGGTCTTGCTATCCAGAAAGCTTCCGTGGCTTTGTCCCTTCTTCCCTTTTCCTTTCCCTTCTTCTCATGTAATGTCACTCGCTCGTTTTCGCCAAGCTGTACACATAAACCGACATACACATATCCATATTTCGCCCCCTCCTCCCTCCTATATCCTATATACACAAGGGCCTCTTCCCCACCAATTCACTAGAACTAGGTAGCAAGCATCGCCGATACAGATAATAATACACAAAAAAATCACTGCGCCTTTCCCTCGGCAGCCTTCCGCTTCGCCGCTTCCTTGGCCAGCTTCTCCTGGCGGGCGATGGCGGCCTCGACGCCGATGCCGCCAAAGACGAGGCCTACGCCTAGGACTTGCATGCGGCTAAGGCGGTGGCCGAAGGCTACGACGGACAGGATCATGGTGAACATCTTGCGCGTCACCGTCACCGTTACCAGGAGCACGGATGAGAAGGTCGATAGGGTGTAGACTATTTTTCACTTCATTAGTATTGACCCTTTTCTGTTTAACAGCATGAGAGTGTGAGAGAAGGGAAAAGGGGTGAAAGGGGGAAAGGGACAAACTCACATATAAAAACCTGCCCAACAGCACCGCACGCCGCGAACCCCAGAACATCAGTCCAAACACTCGGATGCCGCCGCATGAACGCGAGCGCGGCCTCGAGCTCCCCGGCGCCTCCCGCCACATCCATGCCGAGCCACTCGCCGACGCCCGTATGCACCAGCCAGGGGCTAAGCACCAGATACGCCGCCGTGACCGCCGTGCTCATCATGTTGTTCGCGCACATCATCTGGGGTCCGGAGTACGGTTGGAACGCGCCGAAGATGTAATCCTGCGTGCTGTTCGTCAAGCCGTCGAAGAGCAGATTCACGCCCAGCAATAGCAACCCCCAGGCGCTGTTCCCGCCGTTCCCAGAAGAGCTCTTGCGCGCCTTGCCGGAGTGCAGGGTGAAGACGGCGACACCGGCCGTGACGGCGGCGACGACGAGGTACTTGTACAAGGGGTACCGTTTGCGGAAGACGGTGACGTGGAGGAGCATGACGGGGAGGAGCTTGCAGCTCTTGGCGAGTAGGAACGTGATGTAGTCGATGTGCGCGAGGCTGGCGTAGCCGAAGGGGCTGGCGAGCGAGCTTGTCAGCGCGACGAGGAGGAGTGGCGCTAAGATCGCGCGGGACGGGATCACGGGCGGGATCGGTTTTCCGGAGGGTGTGCTGGCGTATAGGTACAGCGCGCCCGTGGTCGCGGCGAACAGGGACTGGATCGTGTTGAGGAAGACGGGATACTTGAAGACCTCTGTGGCTTCGGGCGGACCGTGGGGTGTTGTGGTGAGCTTTTCTTGGAGGTAAGCCCAGGTAAGACTACAATTCATCACATGTTAGTCTACGGCTCTACGCTTGCCCCTTGGTTTCTAGGCTTGCGACGATTTGGGCTGTACGTACAAGGAGCCGTAGATACCAGCGACGGCAACCACCAATTGCGCTACGCCGGCATCCTTTTTCGTCAGTGCCGGCGCCGACGCGGCTTTGCTAGTAACTCCGTTAGATTGGGGCACGGCACCATCGCTCTTCTTAGAAGGAGTCGCGGTCTGGCGCGTGATGTATTCGGACGAAGGTTGGCGCTCGACAGGTTTGGCCTGCTTGGTACGCGCCATGATGTGTGTTCGCCCAGTTGGAGACTAGAAGGAAGTAATGAGAGAAACGAAGAGACGATAATGATCGACTATCTTTAAGTTAGCTAAGTAAATAGGCGAGGAAATGGTTCAATCTATGAAAGATCCATAATGCTGAAAAATATACAGGTCTCTAAGCTGCAGAAGAGAGGGAGAGAGAGAGACGGTAACGAGTTGATAACTCAACAACTGATGACAGATTGGCCACTTACCTCGTAAATGATTATGTAGGAAGTATGCAGCGGCAGAATTGAGAACATTGAAGCCACTGTACCATTTACAGAGTACAATAGTACAAACAACATCCCAATTAGTCAGGCGGTGAGCCCCGCCCCGCCCCGCAGCTTACACTCTCAGATAATTAGGAAAACTTGTTAAAGTTAATACCGCAGGAGCTAAATGACCTGAAACTGACTAACTGTCGATACATAGTACTATGGCTGCTATGGATGTCTAGCTACTACTAGGTAGGCACTAGGCAATTGATTATAATAGTTGTCGTCAATGATGTACCTTACATGATTATGAACGGTGTACTTACCTAGTAGGAACTGGGTAGAGTTGTAGGATTAGGTAGTCACGTCAAAACGATCAAGCACCAAGCAGACACAAGTACAATGGCGACCATGCGCATGAATTTTTTTTTGGAAGTTTGTGTTCTGCCGCTAGATACGCCTTATCTAGACATCTACAGAAGATTGGATGCATTCCTCAATAACGACTTCAAGGAATGATTAACGACTAGGTAGAGCGCGATGCAAGCTCGGCTGCCCATTATCAACCTCATAAACAACTTATCATAAAGTTTACCTCCATCATTGATGTACCCCAGATTCCGAGACATCAAATGTTATGGGCCATGTCGGTGTCTCTGACGCATACCGTGATAAATGCTCTTTGCCCTCGAGAGACTTGAAGCATGGTGTCTTGAGTGGTAGATGGAATTATGCTAGCGAACATACGGTCGAGGTAAAGCATCCAAGGTTTCTTCGTTGTTCTGATGTTAAGAAAATTGGTATAGGGCCGCTAGCTCTGTTTTTTTTGGTTGTGGACTAAGAGTTAAAGGAGGGAGTAATATCTGCGATGTGACAAGAGGAAGGTCGGCATTGTGTAAGAAATTGCGAGGTATGATGGTCGTCGAAGTTTTATGTAATAAGCATGGGATTAGGCCGTATGTTGTGTTGTATTTTGAGGGGGGAGGAAGTCGATACAACAAGGATGCTGACGCATGGGGGCGGATGTGTCAAGTGAATTTAAGAGCTTTGAAAGGCCTCGATCAACACCCAGTTTGGTGGGCATCGAAGTCGAGGTGTTAAGTGACTGTCGGGAGTCGACCAACACCATAAATGGGGACCCACGTGTCCATAGGATGTTGGTTTCGTCGAGGAAATATTAAGAAAGGGAAATTGTGATGAGGCAATAATGAAGGTTGCCTCGGAATAAGGAGAAATGTCGTCATATCATATCGTTGGAACCACCCAAACCAAGGGAGGTCAGCCTCGCGGCAAATCAAATCTGAAGTGTTCCCTTAAACGCAGGGCACGTCGTTGTATCAGACCCAACACTAGCAATACTCCAGACAGATGTATGAATTCCTAGCCTCTCCGGGATGGCTACGTAATTTGAGGAAGGACGTGCGCGAATTACTCGGGAGATTGTGTCTGACTGCGGCGCATTTTCTCCGCCTCAAGGTTCTCGTAGAGAAGGAAGAGAGCCGACTCGTTGGCCTTTGATGTGCCCATGATGGTAAACATGCGTTCACCAGTCTCGTCATGTGGTGCCTAGACATACTATTAGTCCCTAGTCTTTGATGGTTGTCTAGGTCATTCTCACCTTAGCAATGGAAATGCGAGCACCAGAAGTCTTGCGGATTTCGCTAATCTTAGTTCCGCCACGTCCAATGATACAACCCACCATGTCCGCGGGAATGCTGATGTTTTGCGTCTGGATCTCCTCACCGTTTTCGTCATGGGTAGGTGGTCCACGCGTGGCTGCATCAGAATCGGATCGGCGATTGTATGGGCGTACACCTCCATTGCTGAAGTCGGCGCCATTGCCTGTTCGCATCACGCGAGTGCCCCCATAACCGTCTCTGCCGGACGAGCCGCCGTAAGCTACCCCGCCAGTGCCAGGGGGGCCACCAAGAGACCCCGCTCCACCGGGCGCAGTTCGAACGACGGGATTGTAGAGCACTGTACCAGTGCCACGCTGCCAATCGTCGACGAGACATTTACAGATTTCCCAGATAGCTCGCTGAATGCCATCTGGCGTCCCCTGTACCTCGACAATCCGCTCGGTCGACTGCGGAAGCATCTCCTTCTGCGCAACCATGCGCACACCTGAGCTGTCTTGGATCGTTTTGATCTTCATGCCTTGTCTACCAATAATGGTACCCATCTGATTGTGCGAGATGAGCAATTTGATTTCTACGTAAGGAGCCTGCTGATTAGATCGGGGCCTGGAATCGTCGGCGCGGCGATAGTGAGACTCACGGTGTGTGCCACTTGTCTGAATAACACCGCCCATTCCCATCGCTGGGGCGCCTTCCAGCAGCGCGCGAGCGACAATCGCATACGCTCTAGAGATGGCCTCACAACCACCCGAAATGGTCAAAACGCGATCATGCACACCTTGCACAACTTTGCTCACGCCAGCCTTCACTCCGGTCTCGTCTCGTAAATCGGCGACATTCTTACCTCCCTTGCCGATGATGACACCGGCTTCTTTAGAAGAGACAATAGCGCGCAGTGTCAATTGGGCGACGGCGTATTCTTCGTCAGTCTTTGGCGCGGGCTCGCCATCTGGCCCTAGACGAGGCTCATTATCGTCGACTTTGAGCTGCTCCATGGAAGGAAGGAGATCGTTGCCGTTAGGGGGGAGGGAGTCTTGGGCGACAGACATATTGGCAATTGGCGCGTTGGGAGAGTGCGGAATGCGAAATGGTAGAGGTGGATGCGCTGTAGGTACTGCTATGTCAGCTATGGATGACTCGGTGATATCACCCGAGTTTATCAAACTAGAGTAAGTTATGCGCGCAGGAAATCCTGTTGGCTGACACTGGCAGACTGGATGGGGGCGGGTGTACGTAGAAAAGTGGTACGGGAGTGGGTTGCTACAAGCTCCGGATCTGGCGTTAGAAGACGGGCTGCACGCAGTTTAGCTCTGATAAGCAAGTACAATACTGCTGCGGGGAAGTAATCCGTGAATGGTCATGTAAGGGAAGGGATGTGAGGCTGATATGAGGAAGAAAGCCAAGAAACGGTTGAAACGAGATTAACAACCAGATCTTATCTTGTCAGAGGCTGTTGCATCTGCACGATTTCGGCATGTGGTTGTAGGAAATAGAAATAGAAAATACAGCCAAATGCAGAAATATTAGGAAGAAACGGATGGTTATTATGCGAAACGGGGGCTTGAATAGGCGGGGCACTGCATATTGACTGACCTTTTGCTGCAGAGTCTGTGCTTTACAGGAATATCTTTTTCAAAGAAATTCCTGTGCTTTCTCACCGGCACTGGTTTGGCTCCTGCGGGGTGGAAATTTTCTTGTGTTTTTTATTAATTCACTCTTTTTTTCTTCGCTTGTCCCTTCACCTAGGTCCTAGGGTCTTGGTATCTTCCACGCGAGAACGGGGAATTTTTTTTTAAAAGATGGGGACAAGGTCCGTTGACCGTGGTCACTAGGCGGCTGGGTCTTGACGGGGCGGCCAAAGTGATCTAGGTAATGGTAAGTAGGTAAGGGTGCGGTACCGTTTGACCAGGGTTCGATAAGCGGTGATGGAATGGACCCTAATATGGTAAGATCCAATTGTAGGCTACTATTTTGAGTACTAGTAGGCGGTGTCTTATTCGTGAAATAAGTTGTCCCTGGTAGAACAAAGAGGTGCGAAGAAGGAGGTTTGACGAGTTGATGAGTTGGAAGACTTGAAGAGACGAGGTTTGAGTCGAGTTGAGGGGTGCGAGGATGAAGGTGAGGGGAAGGGAAGGGAGGTTGATGGGGGTCGATGGGTTGATGGAAGTTGAAGTGAGGGTGAAGTTGGCAGAAGATGGCGGTTGGTTAGGAAAAAGTTGAAAATTGACTCCCGGTTGAAACAGGTGAGAGAAATAGGCACGTTAAGAATTGAAGGAGAGTGGGATGGGATGGATATGATGGATATGGATGGCAATTGCAACTCGCAATTGCAAGAAAGAGGTGTAGGCCACTAAGGTGGCTAAGGTAAACTCGTGGTTGACGATTTAGGACAAGGTCGGGTGCAGCAAGCACGTTCTTGCTTCGGTAGTAGCAAGAGCTACTACTACTACTACTACTACTAGGTATTGTACTAGTAGAGCTAGTACCAAAGCAACAGCTAGTAGGTAATAGCTAATAGCTAAGGTAGTTACTACTACATAACCTTAGGGACAGTAAGGGCTATCAAACCAATGTAGAGAAGCTACGGTACAATACGGTCAATATATCCCCAATATCCAATAAATCCCACTGTGCATGCGTGCCTGCAATGTTCTTACCTTGGTAGCTCTAGTACTTCTCTCACCACCGTCCTCCTTACCTAATTCAAGCAACCGCCCATGCAGTAAGTCGCCGTTCCTAACTCCCTTAAAGTGGTTGATGACGTAAATTCATACCGGTGACGAAGACAAGCAGCAAGACTCATTGGAGCCACAGAAAGAGGCATCCATTCAGAAGCTCGGACAGAAAGAGGGGTTCAACAGCTAGTATCTTAATGTAAATCATCACATCCACATATGCCGTTGACATGTACAATCCATACCATGTACTACAGTACTAGTATGTACATGTGTATGGATGTATGTAAGCCATCCAAGTCTATGATATGTATCTCACTACATCCCAAAGTAAACACTGTGATTTATGCCGGTCTCAACAGCAGAAAATCTTGCTCTGCAAATGAGTTGGAAAAGTAAGAGTTGGTATAAAATTGAATTTTGGAAGTTATCATGATGATAGATAACCAACCTAGGTCCTGCTGTAGGTATTGCAATAGGTACATCATTCCAAGTCTCATGATTAAGCCTCGATGCAGATAATCGGACCCTTCCGTGATTAGTACCAGGGATAGACCAACGAAAGCTACCTACCTAGTAGGTCCTAGGTCCCAGGTCCTACATATATCCATACCTAGGACCTAGGTATGTACCTAAACTAATGAAATTCAATGTTCAACTCTACATTTGAACATGTACAATACCTAGGAATGTACACTTACATGCATTACATGCCAGACTCCACTTTGTTCACTTCGTTGAATATGTAGTAGAATGTAGTATGTAGTATGTACCTTGCTCCCAACATTAAACGTCGAAAGGTCTACTAAGTACTGATTGCATCTCGAACATTTCTAGTCACCTGTTAGTATTGCTACTACGTAAGGGTTCTCGTCATCGAGTTTGTAAGCCACTATTTCGGTATATATATTATGATAAAGATATACATACACACCCAAGTCCTAGGACCTACTAGGTAGGTAGTAGCTAGTCTCTACTTATGCACCGTATTGTTCGCAATATCATAATCTGCACTTTGTTGCTAATACGGCATCCATGTTTGAAGTTTGAATTCTACCCCACGGGGTCCGCGCGGGATATACAGCTGTAGCTAAAGCCCAATATCATTACGCAAACTGAAAATTATCAAAGTGTTTTCCTTTTTTTTTTCAGCTAGACTATAATCAAGTTAACTTATCTATACATAGGTACTTAGTACTATGAGGTGCCTAGGTAAGTAAGTGATGTTGGTCTTTTCAACATTTTTTACGTTTCTAAAGGACTGATTTTATAAAGGTGGTATACTTCATCAGACGTCAAACTTGACAATGTGAGACGTAATAATCTCGATCGTTTATGGCGGGACTCAACGGGATATTAATGTTGGAATACAGAACCAAGTACTTACAATGAAGGATAGGCAGATATATTCGATCTCGGAACATGGTATTAATTATATGAGAGGCAATCCTTATTAGAAGGATATGCCTCGTATAAGCACGTCGTTTATGTCCACGAGCCCGTTTCGATATGGACATGAAATCGGCTATGCGGATGCTGCTAACTCGGCGCTGGCAGACAAACGCACTCAACAGCCCAGAATCAGATGGTAGCACTCTCTGTAACAAAGTGCAACAAAGACGCGTCCAATCTCGAGAGTGCTATCCGGCTCCCCCGCAAGCAGGATGACACAGTTCTCCCTGCTGTCCAATGGCGACGGACTTCGCGTGGCATCGGTCGCGTCCCCACGATTCAGAGCAATCCTTAAGGCCAATCCTATTGTTTATTCACTCCTGGTATGCAAGCCGGAATTTGCCTTGCTCATGATTGGTCATCCGTATGGACGGAAACAACGGATGATTCTGAGACTTCTGTAAACCCCTGTACTACTTTTCTTGCCCACCTGAATCACCAAGCGTCAGCTTCACGTAGTGCGCGAACTCACACTGATTAGAGACATGGGGAAATGCCTACATGCCTAAGGAAAGGTGGTACTGTTAAAAAAAAAAAGTCATTAGCTTGTCCTTTATACTGTGAGTGCGTGCGTTGTACCTAGGACCTAGGTTGGTAACACCCAGCCCAGATCTGATATTAGGGTACCGGCTGTGCGGTAATATACTACGGGGAAATTACCCGTTTGCCAGCTGAGACTTCGAGATCGACTCGACACTCATCATCGAGCTCGTTTTATTTACCTACTTTATTCTTTGCAAGCAGACCCATGAAAGATAGGCCGTCGTGCATATGCTGTGAGACCAGATTCTGTATATTTCCTAGGGCGGCAAAAGCGGCCAGATATCCTAGGACCTAGGACCTAGGTACATACATAGGCCCTAGGGTGACTGGCGAGATTTCTTCTCTGCTAAACCGGCCATGTACTCCGTCTATCGTTGTAGTTGATAAGGCGTAAAGTCAACGAAGGCAAAACCCCCGAAAAATGTTTACCGAAGTGCTTGCATCACCAGAAAGAACTTGAGCATGTGTCAATCGGCCAGCGCGGAAATTAGTACTTAGGACCTAGGGCCTAGGTATCTAGGCTGCTAGGCAAGCGATTATCTTGTCGGTAGCTGTGGGGTAAATCTCATAACTCCTATTAGGACAGTGCGTGTTGGGAACGCTGACGCATCTGTCGTGATGCAGCTCGAGACCCAGACATAGAACAGTATTACACCGCGCAGTTAATATTCTATCTATTCTCTGTAGATGAAAGGGGCGTCTGCGCTGTGACATCTAATATATTAACATACTCAATTGATGTGGCAGCCTACCAAGTAAGCATGGGGTGGGCGTGTTTATTCGATCTTGAGCTATTGTAATAAAATTTGACACCAATTGCCTTCCAATGATGGTTAAGGCCGGTTCTTGAGACCACTCAAGCTTGGAGATCATTCTAAGGCCAATCTTGATATGTAATTGGTCCTTCGAGTTGAATCAGAATTTCACCTTTGTCGTAGAGCACTTTCGTGATGTAGCCAGAATCTTTTGCATGTCAAATGCCCCCAGTGATCAACCCACCACTCGCCAAAGCTATCTTCGACTTCGTAGTCAACCTTCGAAATCCTCTCGTTACGCTTCAGGCCACATACAATACAGGCCTTGGGGGCCGTAGGGACCATTTTCTCTGTTTGGATAGGCATTGTTTCAGATATCTCGGGGACCTTTAGTTGCTCTGCGCTGTTCTTGATCGACGAATTTGCAGTAGCAACAGCGGAACGTAAACGGCCAATGTATTCCTTCCAGTGAGTCACAACATCAGCTGCTTCACGATCTTCGCGAGCAGCTTGTGCTTTATCGATGCCGGCAAGCTTCATTCCTTTGCTTCCCGCAGCTGAAATAGTCATACGCTGGGACAGGAATTTGTCTCTGTGCCATCTCAGTTTTCTGCCAGCAATCACGCGAGCTGCTACTGTTGCCAACCCTAAATAACCCTTTAAGAACTCAACGGTTTTTGGGTCGGAGAGAATGCGGTTCTTCACAGAAAATGGTTGCCCGCTAACAGGTTTGTATAATGACGTGTTTGCTTCATCAAACAACTGCGGGAATATGGACAATAATATAGACGGCGGGGGAATATTAGTCGGGGGTAATTCATCCTTTGGTTTCTCGGTTTGGTGTTTGGTCCCGACATCAATAGAATCCCAATCCCAAGACGACTCTGTAGGCTCGGGAGCCGCTACTGAAACCTTCGCTTTTGCTGATTTTAGTGGGACTGGCTCTTCTGAGTCCCAATCCCAATTTGAATCGACCTTCTTCGTATTCGCACTAGGTTTGGGGTTTTCATTAGGTACATCCTCAAAGGTCCCCCAATCTTCGTCCGGAATGGTGCTTCCTGCTGACTTATTGGCGTCCAGGGATGGCCATGCAGTTACTGGTGATGTTTTCGGTTCGTTCGCTGGCTCCTTTTCTGGCTTTGAAGGAGGCGCAACAGCAAGGCCAGGGAAAGGATTTCTTTCCTGGAACGATGGAGACCGTGGCGCTTGTGGATATGAAGTTGGAGAGGTTAAATTTAAGCCCGAGAGCATTTGAGAGGGCCGAATTTTGGTCTTCGTAGTCTTTGTAGGAGGCGAATGAAAATCTGTTGATAAAAGGTCTGGTTCCGGTTGGGCTGGTGAGGCGACTGTCTCGAATTCTCCAAAATCATCGTCACCATCACCATCACCATCGAAATCATCGGCATCAAATAACACATTTGACAAACTGGAGGCGTTCTTGGTTGGTTTGGAAGAAGCAATAAGAGGTGTTGGCGCCTTAACCTGCTTAGACAAGCCTTGCATCCAAGGTGGTACCCTCGCATCTTTCTGTACTGTGGACGGATTATTAAGATCAAGGAGATTATTTGACATGAGATCTATGGTAGACGCTCGCACAACCCTTGTCCGTGGTGGCGGGCTCTGTCGTTCTTTTACAATTGACCCTGACGGTGCGGTTGCTATTACCGAAGTGGTAGGCGTTTGATTCACACTTGGAGCAACTTCAAAGTCACCCCAACCATCGTCGTCGTCATCGTCCTGGAATTTTGATTGGGTAGGCTGAAACGATGCGCCTGTCCAGCCATTTACACCTGACGGCTGTTGAGCATTGCGTGACTGACTACTCTGTAAAGATGTATCAGTACTCCAACGCTGTGTGATGGGGTTCGCATGTTGCTGTCCTATACGAGAAACAGCATTCTGATTGCCGAATCCGAAAGCAAATGGGTCGGGTTTGAATGAAGAAGCCTGCGTGGAAGTATTTGGGGGTTGCCCCTTCTGACCCGTAGGTGGAGTAGGAGTAGGTTTCGAGGAATCCTCGAACGCAGCGAAGAGGTCTGCGGACATATCTATGTCCTACCTAGTAGTTACCATGAATAAGACCAGTCGGACAACTCATAGAATCAAGGTTGAATGTGTGTTGAATGAGGAATAATTTGAGTACTGTATAATTCATACGATATACATCGGACATAAGATGGAAGTTAAAAAGTGTAAGAAGATAGGTACCTGGTATGATCGGTGAGGCTGAGTCTAGAAATAGAGTTAATAGTTCAGGTTCAAGGTTCAGCAGCCTTGATCGGTGACAGGGATTTCGGTAGTCTTCGGAAACCGTCACTAGCCTAAAATAGTAGGTACCCACTGTGCCACCTCCTGAGTCCGACTCCTTACCCGCTGTGCCCGCTGTGTAGTACCCGTGGACGCTACAATGCTACATCCTGCTTTCTAAGGTTGGATCCTGAAAGTTGGACATCAGCCGCTCTGACACAGACAACGACGCGTTTTATTTTTTAGATTCTTTAGTCTTATGCATGATATGGGCACTGAGTATATAATATACCTAATTATTAGACAGTCTCATCAAGAAAGAGAACCCGCGACGATGCCTATAATAAAAGAGGTAAGCTCTGAATCCTACTACATTTTTGTGAAAGATTTGGAAAACTACCTACCTAGGTCCTAGGGACCTAGGTATGCTGAGATTGAGACTGCTAACTTGGCATGAGGCTTTAGGCGCATGGCCCTGACGAAGATTGGTCTGGTTTGAAAGATGCCAAAGCTAGGCGCAAATTACAGACTCGATTAAATGTCCGCGCTCACCGTAAGTAGTTCGGCCATTTGCTTGCGTAGCCCTATTCCAATACTCATCGTTTCAGGAAGGCGAAAAGCCACGAAATCAGGGGTCGAAGCTCGTCCGGAATTCGATTGTACGATGCAAACGCCTTGTAACTTAGTCCAACAGTATACCCATTTGGAGGGAAACGAGACACAGAAACAATTGAACCCTATGGTTGCCGAGTTCCCAAGGTTAAGATTGCTAAACAGAAACGGACGCAGTGTTTCCCAAGGCTCAGATCTTCTATTTCCATTAACCTCCGACCACTTAATTCCACTAGTGCAATATAATTTTGTCCGTGGTGTGTTAACCAACATGGCAATTCTGGGCTATCAGCACGCTTTTCCCCCAGAGTGTTCCCGTCACTGGAACAATATGCCGCTTTTCCCAGCCCCCTCCAATATTCCGGAGTCTTTGCAGCCTACAGCGCTGCAGCTTCGCACGCCCCATGAACCATGGATTGACTTGATTCCGGACAAACAGATGCGTGACAATACGATTCTCTTAACAGGAGCAGTTACACGCGAGGATATTGAGGAAGATGTGACAAGCTCCTTATTTGGCAAGGTGAAATTACTCGAGATAACTGGAGTCATAGCCTGGGATACACCTTGGGATACAGGTGGCTGGGAGCTCACAGAAGGGTTCATTAGAAAATGGCCATTTCTTGTGAAGCGCTGCTGGAAAATGCTTGAGTCCACAAATAGATGGCGAGCCATGCGAGACGAAGAACCATTAGCCATCGACTTATAAACCCAGACTCCAGAGTCCTAACCCATGGCAAAAGACTTGAATTAGATTATAGAACAGAGAATATGGGATGATATAAAATATGGAGATCAAAGACTACGTAGGTAGGTAGAGTTCAAAGACTAAAATTCAAAGACTAAAACTAGATTAACTTTCGCTAATAACCTTTGGTCCTTTGACTTTGAAAATGCACTGCGGGGTGATGTGGGGGAGAAAGGGCAAGACGGATCTTATCTAATCGCGACTTTTGGGGCTGTCAGCTGGCCGCCAGTCCGAGGTCTTCCCAACTTCCAGGGTTCTGACTAGTCTGACAAGCTTCTTGATGTCTTAACTAACATATAACATATAACATATAACGTATACTTCTCTACATCTGTTTTTCTATATACATTGTATACACGCCGGTCTATCAAGGGTCATATGTGACCATTATTTCAATTTAATCATAATTTTTCGCCTTGAATAGGGAGGCTACCGTTGGTAGAATGAGATCTTTGGTCGAATTGACGTGAGTTTAGTCTTCACTTTTCATGCCCAAGTTTCCATTACAGAACGCAATCGTCAACTAACGTACGTGTCTTTGTGCATATTCGTAGCACGCGATGGCAAGAGACCCTTAAGTACAGTACTAGCCTCAGAGATCTGCAGCAAGCTGTCAAAGATAACGGCCCAAACAGCCCCTGCATCTCGGGATGTAGATCTGTCTGTTGGAAGGTTAGTTATTCTCAAAATGCGTGACCTTGGTTGATCTGATCTGATCTGGCCTAACCGGAACCTAGGCTTTTCTGCTGAGCCAGAGCACCGACCCTACAAGTTGGTCCAATACTATCTTGGAGTCACGAGGAACATATGCTTCTCTAAGAGACCTCTATTTAAAATACATCAAGAATCCCGAATATCTCACCACCGCATCCTCTGACCCCCTGGCGGATGATGCTAATGTAAGGTCATTCCAAAAGTTGTCCTATACGTGACTAACTTAGCTTAGTCTCCTTGGAATACCTTTCGCCATGACGAATCTCTTAGGTCCGAAATCCTCCAGGATGTTCAACGTCTACCAGATGAGCCGTTTTATCATCAGGACCATATACAGACACTCATTCTAGATGTTCTTTTCATCTATTGTAAACTCAACCCAGTCATAGGCGGGTATCGCCAGGGCATGCATGAACTTCTCGCCCCTATTGTTTATGTCCTGGAGCAAGATTCCGTCGATCCAGCTAGCCTCGCTTCAGATTCCTCGGCAGACCCCAGAATGCTAGAAATGTTAGATGCTTCCTTCATTGAACACGACGCATTCACCATTTTCTCTAGGGTTATGGATCGAGCGAGGTTGTTCTACGAGGTAGCTGAATCTCCAGCAAACCCTCCTCTCACATCAATAATCCAGCCCTCTCCGACGTCTTCTATTGTAGAGAAGAGCCAGTATATCCATGAGGTTTGTTTATATAAAGTAGATCCGGAACTCTCGACTCACCTGAAAAATATTGAAATTCTACCCCAAGTCTTTTTAATGTAAGCCACCACTCCTCTTATTTCTGTCCTCTTACTAACGTAGATCGCGGTATCTCGTAGCCGATGGATCCGTCTCTTGTTTAGCCGCGAATTTCCGTTTGATCAGATGCTTGTACTTTGGGATACCCTTTTTTCGGTAGATCCTTCATTTAAGTTGATAGATCTTGTCTGTACAGCAATGTTGATTAGAATTCGGTGGGACCGTAAGTCAATTATCATTCTTAAATGCGATACTGGTTATCTCTAATGATCAACAGTCCTTAATGCTGATTATACGGTGGCATTGCAATTGTTACTGAGATATCCGCTTCCGCAACCTGACTATGGCCCGCATACATTTATTGACGATGCGGTATATCTAAGAGATCATTTAGATCCAGCTGGGGGTTCTGCACTAATAGCGAAATATACCGGAAAGCATCCCTCGCCGCCCGGAACCGACTCAGGGACGTCTACCCCAAAAAGCTCGGCCTCAAATATAAGGCGTAGATTGGCCGGTGCTAGGTCGCCACTATCTCCCTCTCGCTTTAAGCCACCACAGGCTAGCATGGAAGCGTTATTTCAAGGCGCGGCTAAGAACGTTCTTGAAAGAGGAGAGAAGCTTGGTATAAACCAAGCGGTACGCGATGCTATGGTGGAGATACGCCGCAATGTTCAAGAAGCGAAGAGCTCTATGAAGGCTAGTCGAGAACTCTTCGCCGAACCAGGATCTAACAGCACAGCGGTACGATCTGTAGCAATGTTAGATCGGAGGAATAAGCGGTTAGCGGCATTACTGGAGGAGCCGATTTCCTCTCTCAGAAACCTCTCAAGTTCCGGTCTAGAAGATAAACAAAAGGTTCAGGATACCCTTGATATTGCCGCCGCCAGAATACAGTTTATCAAGATTTACCTAGAAGATTCCACCATAGCTCTTCCAGACGAGGAAGAGCCTGCATCGTCGATCTCATCAGGAACGCCACCAAGCGGTGGAATTAATGCCGATGCCGACCTAGGATCACCCCTCAGCGACGCTGTGGCTGCGATGGCGCTCAACCCACCAATGCCAGTATCCGACACCAAGACTCCGGCGAACTCAACTCCGGCTGATGCACCTAAAGTAGACCCAGACAAGATGGAAACCGATGACCCCCTAGACGCTGGAACAACGTCAGTAGATAAAAAGCCAGAGCGTCCGCAAGCACCCGTACCAACACGGTCGCATATAGCGCAATCTTCCTTCTCGTGGATGCTAGAACCCGACAGCTCGTCTTCCTCACAGAACACGCCGATCTTCCCATCGAAATCGAACAACTCGCATCGGAAGAGACCATCCGCGAACGCGAACCACGAGCGCACGGCGTTCCTGTTCGGGGAGGTATCCGCCGATGAGACCGGCCAGGCTGTACTTCCCGAAAACATATTCGACTTGGAGGAGATGCGGAATTCGAAGCCGAAGACATGAGGTGATGTAGACTCGAGGTCATTTAAAGAAGATAGACACAAGTAATGTGTATCAAGATTGACGAGATCATGTAACATGGCAGTATACGGACCTATCCATATTTGCGGAATAATACAACATTGCATAGTCCATAATGCTACATACATAGCCTTTGGCGATGCCTCTACACCAAAGTACCCGTTATCTTACACATCTAGTCAAATTTGAGATATAAATTGCCTTCGGTGCAGTCTTTAGGCATATACAGCTACCAAACATTTGCTCATTGCAGCCATACCATCTCTCGTAGTTACCTCGACAGCCCCTAATGCCAGACAAAACGGAAGAGGAAATGTTGCACACGCAGACATTGCAAATGGCCAATATATCCCAGTTCATCCATTTTTTAAGAAAGTAATTCATGAAAATTCGCCGCTACACCTAGTAATTCCCCAGCCCCCCAGGACAGGAAATCATGAAACCCCCAAAAGAGAGAAATAAAAATCCCAAAGTCTCATTACCAAAAGCCTGCCATTCTTGGGGATTTTTAATGTCGTGAACCTACTCAGAACTCCGCGCCAGATAGTATATATATATATGCTGATATCCCGCCATTGCAGCTCTTACCTGCTCTAGAGAAAAAACAACAACAGGGAAAGGAAAATGAAACTTTTTAAGAATAAGGGAGGGTGGAGCGAGAGAGAGAGGGGGAGAGAGAAATCCGGTATTTCTTGCTTGCTTTCCATATGTGTGTATCTTCGTGCTACTTCCCTACTCCCGAATTTGCAATCAGTTCCTGAGAGCTGGGTATCATGTAAAATTTGTGTCTTCATTCCCCAATCATGTGCCCCTATTCTCTAGTGCAGTCTAGCCCGTAAACCAACCCTGTCGTACAGTTCTGCACCGAAAGCACAACCCCTATGGACTACCCCTAAACCTCACGGAGTAATACGCCTGACTATCCTTGTTATGCCTTCATTCCGTCTGGCACCATGGGTGCTCGAGCACTTGCTCAATGTCATATCGTTGTGAAACATCGCGATCAAGCATGCGCCGGATGAGATCAATACTCTCGTCACTGATCACGTAGGGTACCCTCAGATCGCGATCCATGATTTCGTCAATACTGTAAAACGGATTTTCCTTGTAGATGATGGTGTAAAGGAGTATCCCTAGAGCCCAAACGTCTTGCTCTTTACCGCCGTATGGCTTTCCCGCTAGCACCTCTGGCGCTGCATAATCTACGGACAATTGTCATGTTAGTTTATGCACAGACATAAAAGTTGCGGAGTGGTGAACATACCGATGGTGCCCACAAAGACATCAAAGGGCCCACTCTTGATGTACGCTGCACTTCCAAAGTCAATCAGCTTGATGTTTCCTTCACCGTCTAAAATGACATTCTCATCTTTGATATCCCGATGAACTACTTTCGCTCTTGTATGGAGATGATGTATTGCTCGGGCGACCTGGACGAAAATGCTTCGGCATTCATCTTCTTCCATGTTTGTTCGAAGTTCGATGTAATCGAATAGGTCCATCCCTGGATATCCGTGGGGCGCCATTTCGATATAGTAATTGACCTCGTCCTCGAAGAAATCTTCCATCTCTACGATGTTGGGGTGTTTGAAGCCATCCCGTCGTAGGTAGTCCAAGACGTGTATCTCGAGGGGCACTGTGCCGAGGCGCCGATCTCTAGTCCATGTGTCCACAAGAATCCGTCGCTTTGTTACATACTTCAGAACAACCTTCTTTCCACTTCCGTATTTATACCGTGCTAATTTGACCTGACCATAGGCACCCTGACCCATATCTTCAAGTATCACGAAATCATCGATCGTCTTCTTCCGCGCTGGGGCTTCAACTGGAGGCGCTGCTGTCGGTGGTGATTTTCCCGACTGTCTCGATACCCCTGTGAGTTTCGCAGCCGCATTCATTGCCACGACTTTGAGCTGTTGTGACAGAGCGGACGCAGTAGAGGATGGTCTTGATTTCGCCTCTTCCGAATCTGAGCCTATGTCCTGCGGTGTATGTGCCGGCGTTTGGCCGGGGGACGGTTGGTGCAAAGGTGAAACTGCCCCGGATAGATCAGGCGATTTAGGAGTGATTGCCGATTTCATAATGGATGCGTGTAGATGTCTGGAGTATGTTATCCATAAGGCGTAAACGACTTCTGACTCGACGTCCCCCAGAACTTCTTCGCTGGATTGAGATTCGTCATCGCTTGAACTTGAATCATTACCAGATTTCTTCTCACTCTTAACGACTCTCATCTGGACATCTATCTTAAGTTCTGTGCCATCGCGATGTTTCGCTGGAAGGCCGTCCGGGTTCGGAAAATTGGCAGCTGCGTCTGGTCTATTATCGTGCAGGGCTAGCAAAACAGACGCCTTTCTGAAGCTATGTTCAGGAACGACTATGCCGTCATGAAGTTGGACTCCATCATGATCCACTAATATCTCGAGGACTTTATCAAAGTCCGGTATGAGGTTACAGATCGACTGGCCCTCTGGTTTCTCGTAACCGAAAAGCGCCCCACAGAATGCGGAATTTGAGCTCTTGATCTTGAGAGTATCTGGCGATACTACGATAATTCCCGCAATATGCGGGAAACTCGAAATACGAAGTTCGGGCTGACCTCTTGTCTGAGAGACTATAGTAGGAATGTTGACTTTATCACCATTTCGACAAGTGAAATATTTGCGTTTCGAGATTTGTGCGTAGTCGATGGCGCCATACCTAGGATCGATACCTTGGCGAGGAATGCGAGGGATCAATTTACCGACATCCATACCAGGTCGCATGTTCTCCTCTCCCCATATCGGCCCCGTATCGCCTGATATTTTGGTGACAATTCCGTCTTCGTCAAGGCTCACTAGGGCTACATCTTCATGGATTTCCTCGAGAACCCAGATCAAGCCTACTTTCTTCTCCTTCACCCACAAACTTGCAGAGCCTGTTGCTCCGTTGCGTTTCTGTATAGGAACGACGTCGCCACAAAGTAATACTCCCCTAGATTTTGAATTGCGATGATTTACCCCTCGAGGTTTCGAAGGAGTAGTGTCTCCACTGTGAACTGTCTGAGCGCGTAGGGCTGGGGCTTTCGGACGCTGTGACCGAGAGTTAGGTTTACTCAACAAATGTGCCGTGATGCCGCCGCGTCCACCCAGCAGAGACGAGCCGGCAGAAGGAATAGGCGGAGGTGCAGACTCCGCGGGTTCCTGGCTTACGTCGTGAGGATCAGCACGGAGAAGTCTGTTCTCTAGCCAAGAACGCCTCTCTTCTTGTACGACCTCGAGGATACCCATCTTGCGAACTTCAGCTTTCGTCACACCAAAGACGAGACAGGCTAGGTCATTAGCAGCTAATATAGTCCACGGAGGTTTGGATTCGGTTGTGAAGATGGCCTGTGCTGCCGGAACCCATCGAGTTGCATGACCGTGTACCGAGGGTCCTAATCCGGGCGTATTGAGCCCCGAGCCCATAGCCAAAGGCGGAAGGGTTGGAGACACCAACGCAGCGGAATATCCTTCAGAAGATGCGGCGAGGAATGGCTGTGCCATGGTATCCATGAGTTTCTGTTGCATTTCAGCAGACACTACATCCGTATATGTCCTCCGTAGACTCGGGCGCCGGGATGGCGGCGGAGACGTTTGTGCCGTGGTACCGCTTTCATTGGTCGGCGTTCTCGAAGAGTTCTCGGAATCCGTTTGGTCCTGTATAATATCCACTTGCTTGGGCTTGGGCTTGTCCTCCTCACTCTCCGCAGATTTCATCGTAGGATGAGAGGCCTGGTTCGCGATAGGTTTCGCATGATCAGTCGGAGATACCATTGGCGTCACAAAGGACTCGGGGCTGCTTGTCCTTGGTATTGGTATAAAGTCTTTCTCGAATACATTATCGTGAGAGACTCGGGCCGGGCCGGTCAACGGTCCTGGGGCGACAGACGAGTCGGCATTTGGTAGGTTTCCTGCTCCAACGAGCTGTGCCCTGGCAAGTAGATCAAGCAAATGCTGTGTTTCTACATCTCCGGAAAGTCTTGCCTGTGCGCTAGCAATGCCGGCGGCATTCGAAGACATAGACCATCCCATACGGTCTTTCATAAACTCTATGGATCTTTTCAGCACATTCTGGCGGTTATGTATGAACTCTTCGGACTGGTGAGCGAAGGAGAATGAGTGTAACGACTCGGAAGGAAAGCGGGACAGGTCTTCGGAGAAATTGGGAGAGGCGGGGCCGGGCGTCAATGGGGTTTGTTGTCCGGAAGGCAACATCATGGTCATAGAAGTGGAACGAGGAAGGCCAGTAGAGGGACTTCGCGAAGAAACGGCGGTTGAAGGCAATGTAGGGGTACGCGGAGTAGGATGCTGACGGATGCGTCGTAAACCGGATATGCCCAATCCATGGTCATGTTCGGTGATAATTGGAGATCTGGATTTTTGGAACACCCATACTATTAGTAACTATTGACCTGTTCTGATTTAATAAGTGTATAAGCTTGTGGGTTTTGGAATGTTTCTCTTTTTCCTTCTTTTTTTTCTTTTTTCTCTCCTCTCCTTTTTTGTACTTTTCTTGGCAGGCGTTGCAGGGCGTTGCAGGGCGTCGAGAGGCGTTGGTGGTCGGGAGTTTCGGTGTGTGCAATGAAGCGGCTGAGCATAAATCCATGTGACGCTGCCCTGCCGAGAGGGTGGTGTACGTAGGTAGGAATATTATCCCTTCCCCGTTGTGGCCGGGTACCTATTCTTGGGATGCCTCATTCATGTAAAAGAAGCACTAGAAGACGTACCTTGTGATTTGGTCAGATTCTGTCACACCTGATCCGGTGTCAAAAGAAAACCTCAACCTTGGCTTCTCAGGAAATTCAGCCACAACAGCGAGATTCCCGGTGCTACGGTTCTTAGGTAATCGCAATGGAGCAGAGAGCTTGCTGCTCCTCGTGGAGCCACGTCCGCGTTGTGGTTCTTGGTCTCCATCTTGATTTATATTCTCGTCGCCTTGTTGGTGGACAGCGGGATCAGTGGCCATGGGCATGAGAGTATGATGCGGATGCGTCGTTTCAGCCTCGAAACTCACCGCAGTCCTGGTTTCCACCATGAATCTGTTTCATAATTGACGAATATCAATAGAATATTTGTGCTACGACCCGCGCGCGCAAGAAGATCGAATAGAGACCGCGGGGGAAGGAAAAAGGAAGCGAAGAAAAAAAGAGAGAGAAAGAAAAGATCGATATGTATGAATACGGGTATGGGGTGTATGGGTATTGGATATCGTCAAAACAAAAGATGGTTGGATAGTTAGACGTATGAATAGACGTATGAATAGACGTATGGTATGTTGATGAGGGTAGGGTGTAATGTGTAATAGTACGGTAATCTTAAAAAGTAAGCTGACAGGCGGGAGGCGGGCGCGGGGTTAATGGGTTAATGGGCAATCTGATTGAATCAAGTTAAGACTACCAGATGCCAGATGGATTGAGAAGAGAAAAAAAAATAAAGATTGAAATAATTGGGACAAGTGGAAACCTGGAACCTGTTGGGTCGGGAATAGCCTTTTCCTTTCTTTAGGTAACTACAACTTGGGCACTATTAAAAACGCTCACCCTCGTAGTCACTGCCTAAGGAGATACAACATTACAACATACCTACCTTGCCTCAGCCTGTCAAGTAATACTACTAGGTATGTACAATACTAATAGTAGGTACTAGGTAGTAGGCTTTCCAGGTTGCGCTTTGCGCTTTTGCGGGCTCCTACCTGCGCAACCTCCTGCGGGCTGCAGTCGGGTTGGTTCAAAGTTGGTGGGGGTTCAAGGTTACCTTAGGTACGGTTTGGTTTGCCGACACTCGGCTTCCAACAGCCTAGATCCAAGCACGTTTAAACAGGTGCTACGGCACTGGTCAACTGGGGGCGCGCGCGCTGTTCGTTGAAAGCTGGGGAACCCTTGGCCGTCGCCTGATAGGTTCCGCTGAACTCTAACATACTGACATACCAACTTTCGACTGATCGTTCCATTTCTTGTGTTCTTAATGTGAACAGATGAGTCTTCGAGAAAGAAAAAAAGACAGTATGCGAAGAATTATCTGTAGGGGAGAATCTATCTATGATTCCACGTATCTGCTAAAAGAACAGGATGTTTGCATTCTCTGATGTAACTACTTAAGTAGCTGTACAACACCTAAAATGGAGTAGGTTCTTCCAAGTCATTGACTGATGTAATGGAATTTATTTGGAGTCACACAACCATAGATTAGTCCGAACCTTGAACTCTCAGGGTCTTCTTTTCGAGTAACACAAGCTCTCCAAGTCCTAAAAACCAATGCGGGTTGCCATTAGTACGTAATGAATATCGCGAACGCTTTTGATAGGTACCTATTAGGCTGCTAGGTACCTAGGTAGGTAGCCTCGCAACACACAGCCCTGGAGAAGGGAGAGAAAAATCACATTTCGAGATTATCAGCGTATGTTTTCCGGCGCATATTCCCAATGTATCTCGGACATTTCGTATTAAAAAAAAAACACTGCCGAATAATTCAAGGCGTTCTACTCATCTACTCAGTATGAACCGCCGCCGATGATGTCAATCAGCAGGATACACACCACTGGTCACAGAGGACTAGTTTATTACCTTGCATAATCCGGTTCCCCTATCTGGTTAGCTTTTACCCAAGGATGGGCGCCTCTGGCAGCTGCAAGATGGCGACCATGGTGATGACATACAGCAGCTTTGATGCGACAGTATACATTTAACATTGAAAGCATCGGCCGTGGCGAGCTAGGTCCGAATAGCTGCATGTAGCTATCCGCAGATGCTGTACATCTTCCTAGTTGGGGGGTTTCTGGTTTTGATTTTTTAATATGAATGTTTGCTAAGTATATTTTTCGAAACAATATGAAACTAGACTTGGGTATTCTCTCTCGCCTTGTCCCCCTTCCCCTATTTATCTTGTGCTCATACACAAGCTACACTGTAACTAGCGTAGCAGCATCAACCAGTAAACCAAACATGTGAGTGGCCAAAGTCACCCTTTTTAACAGCTTTGATAGAAGTGTAGTTGCTGCGAACTGCTTCGTGAGAAAGTTCCGTATTTATCTCCGGGAGACTCGTGTGAGCCGTAAAGTTATCTCCTGGAGTATATAACCCCCGTCCAAGAACGTAAAACTCCGCGGTTTGTCCCATCCTACCTGCATGCTGCTTCTCGTTTAGAGCCTGCACATTCCGAACCCACACAAGCCCGTTTTCCCCCCCTTAACGCCATGCATGCATTTGTAAGAAATGTAACTCCTGCCGCCGCCGCCGCCGTCACCACCGCCTATGATTTCCTTCCAAGACTTTCCAACCCCAACCCCTCCCTAGAATTTCTAGTATTCCGCCAGAATACGGAACACCTGCTTTGAATCCTCATTGCCTAGTATACAACTTATATACGTGACGAATAGGGCATACCCTCTTGTCACCATGCAACTCGATTTTGGAGTTGCGGGGGGTCGGCGCGGTCCATTGGAAACCACCCAGCTGATTGGATATATATAATCGGAAACGTGTGCCGATGTTATCGTGTCGTTTGACTCATGTAGTTAGTTGAAGTTTGCTCGTACCTCGTAGCGTTTTAACATTTGGTGTATCGTGTCTAGTAAGCCTCAGGAACCACCAGACGACGGCGAACTAGCACCCTTATTCCTACGGAAGAATGTCGAGACGTTCATCCTGAATCTGCTGCCTTTCTTCTTCAGCCCTCGCTCTGGTTCCGGCTTGAGAGTGTTCCCGTTAGAATCCTCCTCAGAATTGCCTGACTCGAAGCCCATCATCGGCGCTATCAAACGCGAATCGGGTGCAGTGACTGTAGTGACAGGTAGGTTACATGGGCGTTCGCGTTCCATGGATTCTTGGCTGACGATGCTGGTGCCCTGAGTGCTTGGCGATAGAGGCATCTTGCCTGTAGTAGCGCTAGTAGCCTGTGATTGCCAATCTCCCGTTGGCACTGAGCTGCTTCCGTCTGTAGTCTCGCTACAACGTTGCTTTCCATTATGTCCGATCAATTTATTTTCTGGATCGTTGATATTAAATGGGTCGCTCGCGGCAAAGTCAGCAACGCTATCAAAACCGGTGGAGACGCCGTTCATCTCCTTATAATTCACCGGAATGCTAGGAATGTGGTAAAGCTGGTCAGGAGGCGATGCGCCGGCCCTCTTTGAATCGGCATGGTTCGGGACGAGGTCGGAGTCTTTCGGCGACCCGACCTTCTCCGGCTGAATGGCAAGGCTCCCTGAACGAGGAGAGGCAATCCTTTCGGCCAATCTTTTCTTTCTCTCGTCTCCCATACCTGGAATCTCTTCTATAGTCTTCTCAAAGAAAGACTTATTCCTCTCAAGCTCGTCGACAGTATACTGCATTGCAGGCAGAACGTCAGCAATTCCCTGAAATAGTGGGATGGCGAACATGTTCATGAATCCCAACTGGGCCTGAGCCAATGATAAGAAATCTTTCTTCGGTGGCGCAATAAGAGAAGATGGTATGCCAATGTCATTCTCCATCGCCGACTGTCTAGAAAATTCATCGCACAGGATATACATCCATTGAAGGGCGGCCTCATTTTCTCGAGCCTGGCAAGATGATTAGTCGCCACCAAATTCATAAGAGATAAAGCGAACATAGTACTTACAACATTACTGATATCAGCGCACTTAATCAGTAAAGAGCAAAGGAACGCTGTTTGCTCTTCTATCATGCGTCCGTTCCAGCAATCAATTGAATCAATCTCCTTTAACTTCCCTTGAAGGTCGCCGAGTTTCCTCATATAATCGAAGTGGAGGCCCATGTCTGTTGCTAAGATCGAGCTAACCATAAGTGTTCGCATCTTCGTGTTTTCAAAAACCCTAGGCCAATATCTTCGAAGTATCTGTGAATACGCTGCACAGTGGAAAGATTCGAGAACGGATCGATCGTTATACAATTGTGCTAACGGTGCGTTAAGTACCACCAGAAACCCGTTGTTTACACCAGGATGGCCAACATCGTGACCTATTGCTCCTATGAGAAGAGTTAATGCCTCAAAGGGTCTAATCAAATATGCCAATGGAGATTTATCGGTTGGCGTGGCAGGTCCAGATCGAGAGGGGTATGGCGGTAACGCTCCAATTTGAACAAGGAAGTTGAAAGTTGCTTGGAGAACATCGACAGCATGTCGGAAATTGTGATAGGGCACAAATGTATTATAAGCCGCGCGCGTGGCGACGAGAAATGTTGTTAATTGGTCTGTTTTTTTTTCACTATGAGTAAGCCGGCCATAGAGAGGAAACACATCAGTTGCTCACCTGTTGGTATTCGCCAATGCTCAAGTTCAGGCATTGTAAAAGCATGCTTAAACATGATGATAGCGGCGATTAGGAGAGCATCGTCGCCAAAGTCATGAGCGCAAAAGTGCCACTTGCCTACAGCCTCGGCGATTTCGGATCGGTGTTCAGACGGAACGCTGACTTTAACACTCCCAATGCGATCATCGGATTCTGTGCTTAAACGGCAAATCCCTTTCATTAAACCAGACACCATTGCCTCCCTAAGGTATGAATAAGGTTGGTCTTCATGTACACCCACCCACGACCTCTTACGACCTCTTGAGACTTCTAGTGCCGCTTGCTGTTCCCTAGCAGCCTTTTTATGAGCCCGATACGCGTGAACTTCCAGAGTTGTGAGGGTTTTAATATGCATTGGGCTAGCCATCACATCCACGGCACCCGAGTCCAAGCACCTTCTCAGCAGAGCGCGGCTAGATAAAGATTTGTTAGTAGTACCCGGTGCCTCGAAGAGATAGCCGACATAATCAGACCGTGAAGGATCGTCGTTTGCGCCATCGTTTGTGCTGTCTTTCGCTGGCGGGCTCTGCAACGAGGGGAAACTAATGATGGGAATAGGCACAACCAATCTTGTAAGGCTCCTCAGATGGGTTTCGTAGACGATCCTCTCTAATAATTTTAAGCCGTACAATTCTCCTATCAAGTCCCCTTCCGTCAGTTCGCCCCGCGATGCTTCGGAGCAAGGAGAATGATCCCGTTCATTTAGTGGCAATTCTAACGCTTGCTCGTCGTAGGGTGTATCAATCAATACAAGCGTTGGTTTGAGCTCTACCATGGACGTGTCATGCAGGTGAAACAATTTTGATATGCAAGCCGCGCCACTTGCGCACACATGTACTAGATCATATATTAGCTGATATAAAAGCGTAGAAGCCGACGTTATGCACTAACCATTGCCGAAGGCATCGAGCAAAAGTCTGAGGTTGGCGCGAAGCTCGCCAGTCTCTGGTATCTCTGTTGTGCCGCCAGACCCAAGTGTTCGGTCCTCGAGCACGTTACGGTCCACGTAGATAACATTACATGTTGCACTATCCATCACGGCGGGCTATGGCATCCAGCCTGGCGACCGGAGCACTACCGCCGAGTTGATTTTGTTGTCGCAACTGCAATCGACTGCGGAAAGTAGCTGAATAGAGGGAAATAAATTCAATTGGGTCGCAAATATAGGTTGTATGATGTTTTAATCCGCGACAGAATTAGTATGTCGTGTGTGCGACGGCAATGACAGTTGAGGCGCAAAGGTCGTACTTGGGACTGGAAGAGGCTTCGACAAGCCAACCACTCAAAACCAGGTCACACTTCAAAAAGAAACAACCATCCAAGAGGTCCAAGAGGCGAATCGCGCATGCGACAGACTACGAATTGCGCTATAGCTATTGGTTATGTAGTTTCGAAGGAAGACGTCGAGGAATGGTGGAACGGATTAGTAACATGGGACTCGGGACAAGCGAAGACGCACATATACGTGCGACTATGATCGAACGTGTAATAGATAGAGAGATAGAGAGGGCTGCGAAAGTCCTGGAAGTTCTGGTAGTCCTGGAGAAAGGAACGACGTTACACTCGAACGGGGAATGATAATGCGTTTCGTAACAACTGCGACTCTTAGTTCGTCTAAGAATTGCTTTTTTTCTCTTTCCTTTTCTCTTTTCTCTTTTCCTTTTCCTTTTTCTTCTTATTTCCCTTTCTAGAAGCCGCAAAGAAAGGTTGGTCGAGGTAGCCAAGTCCTAGGAAACAAAATACTGGTTGAATTGAGCCTATCTTAGAGACTAATTTATTTGAAATATCGAAGTCGAAAACCTGGGGGCCAATACAAAGGGTCGTCGATAAGTGGTTGTGAAAGATGCATGTACAGCTCGTGGGACAATGTGTGTGCGTGCGCGCGTGTGTGTATGTGTGTATGTATGTGTGCGTGGTGTGCAGTGTGTAGTGTGTAGTGTGTAGTGTGTATTGTATGTTGTGTGTTGTGTCGACAGAATAATAATAATAACAATAATAATAAGATAGGGAATAACAGATAGGTATTTCGAACTTTTCGAGGTTATCGAAGTAACAAACGACGTCAAGAAGATCAGGCGATGGACATGGGAGAAAGGTGAAGACCAAACACGATCCTTATGCGGGATTGTACAATAAAAGAGAAGAAAGAAAGAGAAGAAGAGGAGCAAGTGAAGTTTGCGATTAATCGGGTGTCATTTTTAGTGCGACGGCAGTGAAGAGTGAAGGGTGAAGGGTTGAAGGGTGAAGAAGGTGCTTGCTTGGAATTCAAAGGTCCACTAGACTACTGTGACTTAAGAGAAAAAAAAAGGTACTTCAAAAGTACATATGTAGGTACATAGGCACTAACTAAAAAAGAAAAAAAAGCTAAAACCCCAGCAGTAGGATCGCGGGCAAGGCGGGTGTATTAGACGGGGTCTATTAAGGTGGTTGGTAATGTTTTGGTAACGCGATAGCATTTCAGGTATCTATGTCGATTCAAGTCTCGTGCTTTTTTCTTCTTCTCTGCATCAAGTGTGTGTAAAGTGTGTAAATATGTTATACCATGCGTATTACTTATGTATTCGCATAGTACATGATATGTTGTGGGTAATTCTTTAAGTACTAGGTAGAGTTATGTAGATGCAAATCATGAAAGGGCCTAAGGCCTGGGATGGCAGGAGAGGAACTCGATAGTAGATAAACGTTTTGTAAAGGATCGATGATGTAAAATGCCGTTGTGTGCTATGGTCGGTTTCAAGATATTGGTCGTGGATCCGTATCACAGTCTTGGGTCGAAAATGCGTTTGGAAGACGCGGCGGAAGTTGGGGGCCGTCAATCGATCTTTTTTCCCTCGTGTGAGGATTGACATTGAACATGTCACTGCATCTGGAATTCAAAGACGTTCATCACATTATGAGAGACAATGGAAAAGGTTGCATGCTGTGTGTAGTATGCAAATGTACTACGTGATGTATTGTACAATACAGAAGCTGCGGTACAGGTACAGTCCTACATAGTACATAGTACAGATATTCCCATGTACATACAATACAATTACAATACGAGGCATCCAGTACCCCTCATATCTTGACAGTAGGTACCTTCCCGACCAAGACCGACCTGCCCTCTTCAGAGTTTTGTACATGGCTCAAATAATTATGTACACAGGGCGTACCCGGGTATCGTTGTATTGTTGTATTGTTGTATCGTGGATGGCTAGGAAAGCACCTGGCACCTGGCGATATGCAAGTGTTACCTACTAGAACTTTTAGAAACACGGGCACAGTATGATCATAGCATAAGGGGAATACCATACTTATATATGTGCGTTGGTACATACATACCTACATACAATGTACATATACCAGGATCAGGTATGTACTATTATCGCGCGCGCGTGAGTACTAAGTAGAATGTAGATACGTACATGAAGTGGGAATGTTTTCATTAGTCGACCTTAGCAGAAAGTGGCAGATTATCCATGATCCGTGCGGCTGATGGGAAGATACATAGCTCAGGATGTTTAATAATTGTGATTATCACAGCCAATAATAGGAATGGCGAAATTGACGGTAAAAGTGGTGAATGCCAAAGTTCCAACCTTATGATCGGTTTCGGAGCTGCCGCCTTGTTACTACCTACGTAGTACTACCTAGCAGCAGAACGACCGACTCAGGTTCTGCTTACGTCTCTTGCGTTTCTTAGTTCCATGGGCAAGCATGGGCAAGCATGGGCAAGGCATGGGATGAGATGGACATGGATGCGATGCGGTGCGTGCGTGCGTGCGTGCGTGCATCGTAAGCAGACTCCGCTTAAAAGTCGACAAGCTTCAGGGAAGGAATCGACTTGACTGGTTGCGACGCTGCTATTCTCTGCGGTGCGGGTCTGGTGGTCCGGGAACCCCCTGTCTGACTGGGCAACCGTGTGCTGCGTGTGTACCCTTGGCGATTCCTTGGAGGGGGAAGCTTCGAAGGCTTCGAATGCTTCTGGAAGCCTGATGGAAGCCTGTAACGATGGAGCCTTGGAAGGCGAAAGGGAAGAGAAGGGAAAAAGAAGAAAAAAGTGGGAGAGTGGGTACTATGGGGCGGAACGGGAAAGGTGGATTCATCCGACCAATGAAATCTTATGTCTTTCATCCCAAATCCGTACAGTACGGAAAAGAGTTAATACATAGTACAAGAGTTACACAGGGCAGACAGGACCACAGGCACGTCCTCTTTTTTACCTTTTCTGCCCTGATAGTTGTGTCGATCATTCAATCCATTCCTCAACTTATGCAGTTCGCTGCCACGAGCCCACGCACACCACGCACACCACGCAACACCCACGCCAACCACGCCAACCATTCCTTGTCTTCGATAGATCCATTGATTTCCAACGTGGCTCAGTTTAAACCCGATTTAGCTTTTTTTTTCCTTTCTCGATGGGGTATCATGCTATACATTCCTACTTACCTATATGCATACTCTTACATATACATAGTATTATGTAAATACTACTACTACTAGTATAGTAGGTAAAAAAAAAAAAAAAAGGTATCATACTGATTACAAACACGTATTCATCATCAATTCGGTTCCGTCCGCTTCCTGTTTCTGATTAGCTTTTATAACGCTTCAGCTGGCCAGGACCCCCGTAAGCGGGACGTTCGGGACTACTATGTAGGTAATCGCCAGGACTATCAGGTCATCCCTAACTCGTACACTCGTATTACGGTTTGCCCGTCTAAAATGTAGCAGCTGAAAGCAGCCTCAAAATTGAAGATTGATAATTGATCGAGGCCGATGGAATTTCAATAATACGTATCAATAACATGGCAAACACCGATGCGATGAGCATGTCATGCCGAAATCATGACGCTCACCCCTCCGTCTTATTTTCACCGACAGCAGATGGCCTAGCCAGTCTGCCAGCCAGCCAGCCAGCCAGCCAGGCCTCTTCGAAGCTAGGGTCGCCTTTAATCTTAGATCCGTCTTAGCTGGGTCTCTCAGCTCGAGAGATTGGGAGAGATCTAAGATGAGGAGCCTTTTTAGTGGTGACCTTGGTGACCTCGGTGACTCATTATCGATCGCTTCCAAGTACCTATATTAGGTACTTACTTCCAATTGGAATATGGATACTTCCAAGGCTACCGGCTATCAATCTTAATGAGCGAGCCAGCGAGTCATTGGCGTTGATCTTGAGCGACGAATCGCGCGTCGCTTGGCAAGCCCAGATGCAGGTTGCAAAAGTATGTTGATTTTTTTATTTCTATTATCTCTCTTTCCACCACTGAGCACCGCCTGAACCACCTATCTATCATTGTATCTCGTGAGCCACATTCCCAGAAACAAGGTTTATCTCGCGGTCTCTCAAATCCAAATTCATGACCCAAAAGTCCAAATAAGCAGAACCGTGATTCTGCTCGCTGTTTTACCACTAACAAACATGTTAGGATGATGACCTACTGTGTATATGTTCATATTTGTCTCGAATGTCGATTATCGAATCCTTCCGAAGCTGATGAATATCAATGATCGTTCGTACCAGGCAGCCTGACAACGACGGACAGGGTTATCATCCGTGGGTAGGCATCGTGGATGTACATAAGTACATACCATACATACATACATGAGCTGATGAGCTATACTTAGATCCCTGATTCTCGATACTACTACTACTACTAGTATGTACGTTTTGGCATATAGTATATAGTATACTATACTACCTAACTACTACATACTACATAGTAGTATGTAGAAATTTTTAACCGCACGTCTTCCTTTTGGTCCCTGAATTACCAACCCCTGCGTTACACTAAAGCTTTACCCCTTTTTACTCAATATCAGTGATCTTCTCCCTTTCTAGTATTGGTCATTTTCGGCTGTGTCATCCCCAAACAGCAACTCTGCCGCATCCTCTTTCACGACCTTCCTCTTACAGTAGTATCGCACAATCGCTGAAATAAAGAGATCTGTTGGTTCTACATAGTATATCCATCTCCACCTACGCGAAACAACCACGAATCGAGACTATCGGATCTATTCTCCATACATACCTAGCACGACTAGCACGACTAGTGTAGCACGTATTATGTACCTTGCTAATACGCGACAGAGACGATCCATCCGTTTTGTTCCCTGCCTGAACCAAGCTTTTGAATGCTTACTTAACCTTACTTAAACGATTTGAAAGATCTACGCTTCTCCTACCGCTCTGCCGCTCTACTTACATACCACACACGCACGTCCATGTTCCTAATCTTCCAACCCATCTAACCTGCCTGTCTCGGTCTACCATTCGTTTGCATGGCTAGACTCTACACCATCGCCCATTCTGAGATGGCCACGCTCCCCATTACCTAGTACCTTCTTTATCTGGTCCGGGGGCTACAACCGGATTGGCGGAATGCGACACAATTGACGGAGCAGCAAGGCTACGGAAAAGCAAGATCTAGCCTATCTGAGCTCCGATATGGCTTCCTCCTTCAAAGCGTATAGCTTTACCCTCAGATACGCACAAGCCCTATTCCCACATATGCTTGTAACCCACTACCACATTACCTCGATCAGGATATCAGGTTATGAGTAGTATTTGTTACCTGTCATCTGTCATAGTATGTTCGAACACCTATGGTCGTCCCAACGGAACGCTTCCCCAGGTTTCACGGTACCAAGACAACGTGGTGAGAGCATTACTCAATTCTCCGCCAGTCCGGCAACCTTCAATGTCCGTAGGCAAGGTCCTCTCCCTGTTTATTCCGAATTCGCATCCTTCGCGTTAGTTACCGTGCATGAGGACGAATGTCATGGCCACATGTCAGCTTGGATGCTGAGCCTCATCAATGTTGAAAACTCATCACCTGCATCTAAGTGCCGCATGTACGACGACGTTGTTTCTAGCGTCACCAAATTCAAAGGAAAATATTGGTCATCCTTCGCCGGTACCTTTTTTGCTCAGCCTCCAGCCTTACTACAATCTCGGTCTGCTGCCTATCTGTATGAAACTTCCCCTCGGGTCACCGAAATCCCCGAGTCTCACCCGGAGCTATGTTTTCTTATCAAGCTCCGACGAAGCTAGCTCGAGGAGTCATTCGTTTCTGACTGCCGTATATGGTTGTGTGAGGACCTGGCTATACGTTGTCTTCACGTCACGGGCGATCCATCCCGTTTCGGGCTTCAAACCTGTATTATCTATTAAAGATGTGCGGAACATACCGCACTCCGGTTGCCCACTATCTGCATTTCTCAAAGTCAAAGTGGTCTATTTTACTAATGATCAAGGCACTCCGCAGCCAAGAAATATCCCCGAAGTTATGTAAGGCTTCCATCCAGTACAGCAACCTGTCACCATCCTCTGCCAATCGTCCCGCGCTGCTCCGCCCGTCAACGCGGCTTTCTATATTTGTCCCAGGGTGAAACATCGGCACACTGGCGAATATCGTGCGATCAGAGTTGTATTCCTAGTTCCGCGAATGTGATCGACTGACGCGACTGGGAGCGGCCTTAAAACGAGACACTCGGCCGATGCAGCAAGATCTTTTGATCGATTCACGCCTATGCCTATGTCATAGGACTTTGGTTCCCCAACTTCCAATGTTGCGTTGCCTAACAATAACTCATCGAGCATTGTGTAGCATCTCGATGAGCCACGCCGACGTCAATCATCTAGGTAAGGTGACGTGTCCCTTCCGATGGACATCTTTGATCTCTAGCGAACAAGTTCAAATGCCGAGTCTCAAGGCAACAAAATATCAAGAGGTATTAGAAATTTCAATCATGAAAACCAAAGGTGTCGACGTGAGTGTGTTGATCATTTGACCTATACGCCATCACCCATAGATCTGTCACTCAGCAGTGCAGCAACTTCCGAATTACAACAGATTACTGGTTGAGTTGGCAAGGAATCCTTCTTGTAGAACTATCTAACCTAGCTGATTATTCTATGGTAAGTTAAGTAACTTTGTGAGCCTTAACCAACTCAGATACGGAGGCACTTCGGCCACCACCGGCCACCACCCAGCTTGGAAAGATGCCACACGGCCAAGTGTGTATACAGACAGATTATCGATACCAAATGACTACATTGGCCACTCAAAATCACCAACGTTTGGTTTATTTTGTCAAGAACCTCAGTGTTACTATTCACGACATCCTGAGCTTAGTAGGACAATACCCGTCTTCCCCATACCCCAGAATCTACATAGCTATAAACAAACGCCCGAAAATTCGCCGAATATGCACATCATTGGCCATGTGGGAACGGATATCGCGACCACATCGCTATGTACATACCTAACTTAAAAAAAATCATGTGAAAATCCATATATACCATCATTTGCAATGTAAGGTTCTTTTAACATCCGTCGAAAAAAAATAGCGTAGGTAGGTACCTAGGTCCTAAGTCTTAGGTATAAGTCGCTTCAACCCTCGAGCTCTCGGACAAAAGTTCGCTCATAGGCTTGAGCGTAAAGCGTCCCCTTCGAGAAGAGTCGGACGAAGCTTGTTTTCTCGAACCTCTATCCCTGCAAGATGGGTCGGAAGGTACCTACTATGTAATGACAGGGTATGCCAAGAGGTGGTTATAGCGTCTCGTATTGTATGATCGCCTCTTCGCTGCATAGCCTTGAGAAATATATATATATATGTAAATATACCTACCCAGGTATACGCTATTATTACAAAATACTTTGGCTCAATAAGAAGAGGTATCCATAGAATAGGAATGACTAATCTGCCTACGCCGTCGTCATACAGCTTTATTCGGTGGCAGCTACGGATTTCCATCTCAAACCCCGAGTCAGCAGGTCCCTTACATATATATAATATCTCTTAGAATGAGCTGAGATCCTTTTCTGACGCGGCATGAAATCTAGCTTAGTAAAATAGCATCATCCTACATCCTCGAGTATCTACAGGGTAGGGTAGCGGCGGGAGATGAGGTAAGACATGATCACGTACATGATCTCTATTACGCGGGACTTCGCGCTCTCACGTACTCACAGCCTCACCCGAGACAGCTGAAAAGTGGCTACGTTACCGTTCCTGACCAGCAAAACGGGGCAGACCCAGAACACCCGGTCAAGATTCTACATCATGTCACTAATCATACGTGTGAGGTTGATACATGCATTTAATGTCACGATCGGAGAAAACGAATAGACGCAAAGTAGTCTGTTAAACCTTATGTGAGGACACTGGAATTGAATAGTCCTATCGCAACCCAATGTGACCAACAATGCTGATAACTCCCGTCATCCCAATTCATTCGTTTATTCGTACCCGAAGAAGGATTGCGAAAAACTTTGCACAAATCCTCTTCACCCGCTTTTTATTGCAATGCAACCTATTGCCTATCCTCATAATGCATGCCAGTCGTTTTTAACACGTGGCGATCTATGTCTACATGCTCTGATGCATTGAATATGAAACCATCGTAGGTCTGATTCACCTCGGATGCGTTGTTATATTAGACATGTGTGCATGTATGGACGCATGTCTCATCCTCGGATATCTCGGACATCGTCGAGATAACGACCCACGGACGCTGAGGTTTCTCTTGGTAATGGACTGGTACAGAGGGTAACCCCCTAAAAAAGAGGCCACATCTCCATTAGAGTCAGACTTGTTGCCCCATCAGCGAAACCTGAATGTCACCTAGCTGAGTTTGATCTTATCATCTTCGTCCAAGTGGATCTCGGCGGCTGCTTCAGATCGCTGTTCAGCTTCGCCTTCAGGTGGAACGCTATGGACCGTCTGTTTTTGATCCCAGATCTGGACTATCTCATCTCGCGTCATCATCTCGCTATACTCAGGAGGAGGAGGCTCGTTATATGGCAGCGTGTCAACCTCGGGTTGAGGCGGTAGCTCGTAGCAGCCCATGCCCGGATACCCAAGGTCTGTGTCTGTGTCGGGACGCGGACTGACCACCCCTTCGTCATCGCCAGACCAGTTGTGCTGTGCTTCATCCGACGCTGCGTCAGAATCCCCAGACTGGCCTGGATCCTCGTTGCCTGCAATACCACTAAAATTCCAATTACTGCCGAAAGGTCGATAGCCTGTCGGTGCTGGTATATCTTGGGTTAAGTCGATAGCTTCGTCTTCTTCGACGCTCGGCTGGACGCCACGAAGTTTGGGATCGATGACGTTATCGATGGTCCTGCTCTCTCCATGGACCCAGTCACCGTTCGTATTCTTGGCATTATCGTGCGGGGGAGTAGCTCCTGCTCCTTTTAAGGCGCTCGACGACCCAGTCAATGGGGAGAAGCCTTCGTCGAGACCTTGACCTTCCCCCGAATCCGGGAGATCGCTATCAGAGGCATCGTCTTCGAACCTGTCTAAAATTTGCTGGAAGCGAGGGCCACCCAAAGGTACTTCGGATCGCCGACGGTAGAACAACAAGTATGCAGATGAGTCGACGATTCTATCCGCGGACGTACTGCTTACTGTTGAATCTGAACAATTGTTAGCAACGTTATTTTATCCACTAAGGACTAGGAAGTACGCACCGTTGTATGTGTACCATTGGTTGTCTACGAAATTTTTCGCGAAGGCAGTATAATGCCCGCCGCCTAAGCCCCCCCAGTGACAGTCAACTCCTATGAGATCGTAGACTTCCTGTTTGCCGTCCTCCTTCTGGAGGACACGAGAAGTGATATCTAGATTCTCAACGGGAAATTCTACTAATAGCTCCAACTTGTCTCTCCTAAATCCGCTGGAACTAAACCGCTTTAGGTGGATGATTAGGATATCTGGCGTTTTCCACAGATCAAATTTCTTGCTTGCTCGGCGGTGTTCCTTGCAGCGAGGGCAAAACCACATGTCCTGCTCCGACAGGATTTCTTCTCGTTCAAACTCGTCCAGGCATGCTTCGAGAGAGATGCCATTTTTCTTACGTTTTGACCGGGCCGCCTGGGCTCTATCAAGTTCCGGGTCGGGCAAAGTCTCGCATCCCTCCCACGCTTCGAGAGAGTTATCGCTGGAAAAGCTATTACCTTCAAAGAACGTTGCGTAAGCGGAATCAGTCCAGTTGACTACGATTGCTTCCTTTAACCGGATTAGGGGACCCCCGTCGGGACCGATCTCGTTCGCACCGAAGGAATCCTCGACTACTAGATTTTGATATTTTTCTTTTGGTTGTTGCTGTCGTTGCTTCTGCTTCTTCTTACTACCTTTCTTATTCATCCTCGATTGCTTGTGACTGTAGGTTTGTTTCCCCTTCGCTCTCGTCTGCTTATTCGGCTTGATGCGGTGGGGCGCAGGCTGATTCTTGATTAGTTGGCTCTGACGCATTTTATTAGGGTAAACATTATGAAAAGTGTTTCGAACTACTGTTCTAGCCCATACCTTCGTGACCAGGTTGTCGTCGTCGTCATCACTTTCTTCAACCATGCGCGTGTTACATTGACCCGTAGATTGTTGAGGTGTTTCGTCAGAGCTAGACTCCTCATTCGAGGCTGTACCGTTAGTCTCATGGTCGAACTGGTCTTCGGACGACGGGGACTCGGGCGGAATCCTAAGCGAGAGCTTTGGTAAGTCTTTGTCCTCACCAAGTCCATTATTACCAGTCGGTAACCAGGACCCCGTCTCTGAGTAGATGCACATCTCAAACAGATTCTGGAGATCAGGGGGGAGGAATTTTCCGGGGTCAACCCAAGAAGGTCGTTTGAAGCAGAATTGCTCAGTGGGAGAGGGGTCAACTTTGGTGTCGTTAACATCGTTCATTTGTATATCAACCATGTCGTCCTCTCCTTTCACGGATTGCGCAACAACTCTACTTTCATTCGAGGAACCAGCATCGGAGTCGCCTACCCTTACGATGTCAGGATCGGTACCATCAGAACTGTCAGACTCCTCAGCTCTCTGGAAGCGAGCGTGCTTTGAGAGCGTTGCGACCTTCTCTAAGACTTTGCGATAGATAGCATCCTCGCTTCGGGCTTCTTCAGGCGTTACAACGATAAAATGGGGAGCACAAACATATTTCCATCTATGAGACTGGAAACTGTGTTTAAGAACCGCTGGTCGACGGTGGAAGACCGGGACAAGTAGCCTCGCGGCTTGCGCGTCGTCCCATGCGGCCGAGGCATTGTGCTCCTCTTCGTCAACCATGGATCGAACTGCCTCTCCGAACTTCTGTTGTTTTTGAGGCTTGGTTCCATAGTTGGTTGGCTTGGCCTCCAACTCGTAAAAGTTCACAGTGTCATTAGAAGCAATTTCGTCAGACGCACTGGCAAGGTCGGCATAAAGTTTATAGAACTTATTTTTCCACTCCTCGGCACCAAACATGCGCTCGGGCGGTACTCCCGTCTTGGTAGACAAGAACTCCTTGAGGGATTTGATGCTAGCGTGCTTGTCAAGTTCAACTCTGATGAAAATTGGTCTGCCGTTAAGAGGAAAGAATTTGACCGCGTGGCTCCATTTGTTTTCTAATGGTAGGGGTAAGGTCAAGTTGTTGAACGGGTCAAACGTGATGCTGACTTTCTGGCACTCCGGGCAAACCAGTGTTGACTTATACAAGCCAGTAAATAAGTCTGCAATCACGGAGTCGTCGCGTTTCTTAGTAATGTCCCATACCGTCTCGGCCATTTGTCGGATAGCATCAGGGTTATTAATCATGTCGTCGGTGGAATCAGGCTTCTCGATATAAGGCTTCTTCTTAACCCGACTTAGATCTTCCTGTAAACCATCAAGCAAGAAACCAAGAAACTCTTGAGAATCTTGCTGGCCATAGCCGGAAAATCCCACTGCGTAACGACCGATCGTGTTCTTGAATTGGCGAGGAGAAACGTAACCTGGCGGGGAGTCTTTATATATCTCCTTCAGCAAATATGCATATGACGCAGCTACTTCGCCGTTGTGCGAGAGAACGTTGTCCTTGTTGAGCTCTTTTTCCCATTCTCCCGACAGGAAATACTTGGTTAATTCTTCAACAGCTCTAACACACTGAAGAGCAGCGTTCATGTAGCAAGTGTTGCCTAAATTAGCCAACCCGACACATCCAGCAACTCGACCAGATTTCGCTGATCGGCCACGAGTCAAAACGCCCAAAGGGCTAGTTCGACCACTTCTCACGTTGCGGTTTTGGACAGCCAGGACGGAAGTACTATTTCTAGAAGGCAACGAAGCAACAGACGTCCGATTCTGAGAAACGACTGTAGATGTCCAATTAGTACCACTTTCATGAGGGTCTAGAATAATGGCTTGATCTTGGGTTATGCCAAAGTAGCTGAGTGTTTTGGAAGTTTGTTTCTGGTTAGAATTGGTCAGATCGCTGAAGTCGATTAATTCCCGGTCCGATCCCTTCTCGAGAGCTAGGAACGACTCGACATCTAGCAGGAGATGTCTCCATGGTTCAGACAGAGTAGGTTCTGCGTTATCTCCAGAGGTGGGCGGGCTTGGTTTGGCACTGTCAGCATTCTGTTCAGTTGGTGGCTGTCGAACCATCCAAGCTCGAACCCTCTGGTCTAGGTCCACCTTCACTACTCTCTTTGCCTGTTTCAAGAAGGCCTGAAACTTAGTCGAGCGGCTGCGAACAAGGATTCCAGGCGGCGGATTTTTGCTTTTCATGGCGGCATCAATAGGGAGCTCGCTGATCGCAGACCACAATCGATAAATGCTAAGAACGGGGGGATGCCATTCGAACATGATATTCGATCCACTTTCCCCCGTAGCATGAGCAGTACGGAGGATGGGTATCTGACCTTCTTTCAATCCGGGCCACTCCGCGAGCAATTCCCAAGCGCTTGGAGGGAATGCTTTGAATTGCTCTGTGTCATAACCTTTCTTCAATCGAACAAACTTCCTCTTGAGAATATCCACACCGTTTCCAACGCAAGGGTCATCTATGACCTCTAAGATGATGTCCGAGTTATCGACCGGCGGTATTAATGACCAATCTTCGACCTTGTGTTTTGAGGACATGTCGTCCGGCACATTCTTCAACCATTCTTTAGAGACTAGGAAACACTGCTGGTCTTCTGTAAGCGGGTTGGAATCTTGTTCCTCAACAAATGCTCTGATGGCTTTCACATGGGCTTCTATCGATGCAGGCGGTTGGCGAGCTATAGCTGGTCAGTTGGCGTTCATATCACTTAGCTAGACTTGGGATCATGTTACCTGGTGACGGTGATATGTCCATCGAAGTAGGGCCCTCTTCTACTTTTGTGGTTTCTTGGCCGTCAGTGGGAAGAGGTGTACCGGTCTCTGTCCCATTTGCAGGCTCTTGGGATTTGGATGTGTCTAAAGTATCAGACGTCGGTGCGGTAATCATATCGACATCTTCGGCCGCATCTTGGTCTACTACGTCGGGTTCCATGCTGGAGGCACGTCGTTTTAACGGCGACGAAGCTCTTTCGGGAAAATCGGCTGCGCCGCCCATTACACCGCGATGAAGAGTGGATTTAGCGAAGGGGGAACTGGCTCGGCAGGGCGGGTACAGGCTAGAGGCTGCAGAGCTGAGGTCAGGTCCAGGCGTATCAGCACCACGATCACTATGGATGGTGAGATCAGCGTATGCACCTGATGGAGAACTCGCAGCGGACGAGGCGTATTCGGAGTAATTATTCCAGTTACTTGTGGAGGTCTGCAATCGAGGAGGGAGGCTCGATGCCGGAAAGAATGCCGGAGGGATGGAGTCGGCGCGGTAAGAGGCGGTATTGGGGATTTCGGATGAGAGCGAGAAGGAAAAGGTTGGGTCGGCGTCTTCGAGTTGTTCGCAGGACTGTAAAGGTGTGTCCGGAGAACTAATACTGCCTAGGCTGTCTTCTGTAGTGGCGGATTGGCGAGTTGAGATCTTCCTTTTCTTTGAGGAAGACGTTTTGACGGCGAGCTGCGTTTTGCAGCTCTAGAAACCCTAGCGTTGATTGGGGGGGTAATATTTATGTTCAAAAAGTCGTGTAGAAGATTGCAGCGAAAGGATCTTACACGAATGACCGAATTAAATTGTTTGATCCTAGGGTATTCATTGGTTGTTAGACAGTACCATGAACTATGGGAGCCTTTGAATGGAATATCCGAGTTCCGTGCGGACTATGCTGTGTCTGTGTGTGCTGTGCTGTTACGGTAGGTATTCAGGTATTCAGGTGGTCAGATAGTCGGGTAGTCAGGTATTCCAGCGTTGTCCCTAGGTGTCAGACACGCTGTAAAGTGCATCCCCGGCCCCGTTGGTTCGTGAATCAGCAATCGAATGACTTGCTGGAATTTTCCGAATTTTCCTTCACAAGTTACGAAAGGTAGATAAGTCTATTCAGCTGAATAAACTTATTTATCTTTCTTTCTTTTAGTCCGGGGATTTAGTCCACATAAACAAAATATACCGTAACCCTAAAATTTACGAGTATGATAAGTATGGATGAATGTGGGTGTTGCAAAAGGTGCGGACGGTGAGGCGCATCAGATATTTTTGGCTTCTCTTAAGAGAAGAAAAAAAAAGTTGCGGTGGAGGCTGCAGACACTCACATCTGAAAAAAAGGAAGTGACGACAAGTGTCTCACAGGTACCCAATACCACCAAGCTTTGTGACTCGGTTGCGATTTACCAGAGTCTGTGAGTACTGAGTACTTCGCAGGTACGAACCTTAATGCCGCTAAGGCGATATAATCGTTCAAATGTTGCTAGCAGAATTACCTACCTACGACGTAGCAGCCTAGTCAGCTAGTAGTACCGACATGGACCTACTTAGAACCTTAAGGCTTATGCACAATAGTACATACATGCGTAGGTCTACAACAAGACTAAGAAAGGTAATAAAGGTTGTAACACAAGATGCGGAGGTTGCCAGGCACCAAGAATTAGACAAGAGAGCAAAAAATCGCAGAAACCAAAGAGTGCACTAGACATGTGGTGGAGTAAAGAAAACTCTAGCGTTGTATGGATGATGTAACCACCTAGGAAACTGTATGCTATTATGCTATGTATAATGTCGATGGTGGAGGGGAATTTTAGCGCGTTCTGGTGGGTTGCCCTTAAGTGTATTGGGTAATATTGTAGGTAGGAGTAGGCAGATGCGACACAAAACAACTAGAATTTCATTAATTGGCAGTCGCCAACCGCTTCCTGGGCTCCTGTGCCAAAAATAACAGCACCTTCCAGACGCTAAAAATTTAGCTACGAATCACCCGTGATGGACATCTATCTGTGGATAGTTTACGCCCAGGTAGATTTATTGTAGGTAACCAGTAATCTCGAGCCTACTATGCTGTATGTGCTCCATGTCACAACAAAGTGCATCGCCAAATATATGGATATGTCATAAGTACATACTTCACATTCATGCTATGTAGACAACATTTACATGATGTTCTATTTTCTGGTACTGCCTGCCATATCTATCTGGTAAGCGTCCTATAGACATCGTCCACTTCCAATTTCCCACTGCTATGAACGTATTCCTGTCCCCTCCAACTCTCGACTAATGGTATACCTGTGTATGCAAGTATGAGCCAAGACCAGAGACGGACTTGAGTAAGTCATAAAGGGAGGTAAGAAGGTGTCATGAAGGCTGCTAAATAATGGCAATGCCTTAAAGAGTAGTATCTTAGGCTCCTCGAGTTGGGAAGTGAGCGCAGCAGTATACTAGGTAAAAGGGGTATAACTCCTCGCGTCCTATCGTCTCCCAAACGCTCCTTCGTGCGACCATCTCAAAGCTTCGAATCTATCTCTTCGAAGTCAGTGAGTGGTCTGATCGGGCGTGCTCCCGCTGTCACCGAAAGCCTCGCCTTGTAGTCCCGCACATTCTTGATCAGGAATGGTTCTGTACCATTTGACCAAATGGTAGCCGTGTCTCCATTGCTCGACTCCTCCGCCTCCTTCACCTTAGGGCCAATACCTTGCGCTACAAGCTGCACAACTAGCTTTGCACGCGTTGGTGACGTGGGCTTAATGTAGGTCGAGTAAAACTCCACCATCTCCGCTTTTGTGAGTTGCTTGACCTGGGCTGCATCTCGCTGGGCTGCATATATTGTTAGTGACCGTGGATAATCATTTCGAGGGCGAGGGAAACACTATACCTGCTTCAAAGTCATAATACTCGTTATTTACCTGGGCCCAGTGCCGTCCTGTTTCCTGGTCCAAGTTCTTCAATTTTTCCAGGCGCTTGATGATTACGCTTCGCTTGTGGCTTTCAAAGTCCGCGTCACTCATATTTTCGAGAGACGTGGTCTGGGTAGCCAAGAAAGAATCGATCCGGGATTCCAAATACTCCGACGTTCGCTCGCTCTGTATTATGAAGCGAAACCCGTATGTGGTTGCGGAGCTCCGCAGGCCGCTAAAAACCACGTATCCAAGTTGCTCTTTGGTCCGTAGCTGATCGAATGCAGGCTCATGGATAATCTGGTCGAGAAGTTGTGTCTTTGCACGAACCAAACGATCGCCTTTGTCTCCGATATGAAGATAATATTCAATACAATGGTTGACGTTCGCGGGATCTCTTAAGACTTTCTGGAAGAGGAAGTTCGACCCTGGTGGGAAATCTAGCGACCGAATGATCGGCCATTCTTCTTTTGCCAAGACCCGGGGTTTCAGTATCTTCTCGATCATGTCCGTCAACTTTAAGGCGTCCTCCTTGTACACATTTCCATGTACGTAAGCCTCAATATGCATTTGCGACATGATTTGCTTATGAAATTGCCTCACAGCATCGGCTGTGATTCCGGGAAGCTCAGCTACCAACTGCTCAACCACATAATCATGTTCTGACGTGAGCCACGAAACATAGTCGCCGATTTGCGTAAAAGGCTGTTGTAACTCGCAGTTCTTATACCCACGAGTTAACCTCTCCTTGATGATCTCGAATCGCTCGTCTTTGACCTCGAGATCCCGCATAGTGATGAGAACCTGTTCCAACAACACAGGCAATTTATCGTTGTACCCAGATACCTCGATAAATAACCCCCGGGAGTCAAGACTGACATTGTACTGTAGCCCAGCGAGTTCGGCATCGTATGAGTATTCCTCTAGCGCATCTCGTACGAGATCCGTGAATAATTTTGACTTGACAGAATTCTCTGCCGAGGCAAAAATACTGGGATTCTTGATGCTCACGATTAAATTCGCCTTTGGTACCCAGAAGGTGTCGTCTTTCTTGTACCAAGTTCGCGCTACTTCGTCATTACGGATAACTCGAGGTGCGGTGGCAGGTTGCTTCACTTCCTTTTTCTCTACCTCGAGCTTCGTCGGTATAAATTGGTTTTTGTGGGGGAGATGCAAGGCGGGGAGCCGCTCTTCCGCAGTACAATTCAAAGCTTTAAATAGCTCGGCTAGGAACTCCTCGGGAATTTTCTCGGACTTATATTCAGTACCATACCACTTTTCTTTCTGATCCCAATCCCCCGGAAAGTCTCGAGACACTATGGTCATTCTGAAATTGTCAGGTCGCAGGAGTTGTATTGCTTTGACGATGGAAGCGGGGTCGAATTTTCGGAAACGGTGCAAACTAAGTAACCATTCTGGTGGCGATGGCCTTTGCATCATAGCACAAGTATAGCTAGTAAATCGACTAGCCGGGGTCTTTTGCTTAAATTTGAAGTCGACATCTGACATACCCTTCTGCTCATCGAATATCCATTGTTGGGGTGGTGTTTGCCTGAGAAGAGATACATATTGGAAGAATGCTTTGACAACTTCCTTGTAATGTTTCAACCCCTACAAAAAATCAGTAATCCATGTCTCTATGAAAATAGCAGTATCATACCTCTTTCGTTAACCTAATTTGGCAATCAAATATGTCAGGAGTACCTGGACATATCGAGTAAGCACCGGCGCTTAGCGAATTCGCCCATCCTCTGGATTTCAAGTAGGCCATGATACTTCCAGGGCCCTCGTGGCCTATTAGATGACTAATATAACGGCTGGGTTGGCCTTCATAGAGGAATTCCTCGTCGAGGAACGGAAAGTAAAGATTTAGCTCTCTAGAGTCCATCACCGGCTTTGCAAAACACTGTCTAGCTAGATGTTCTTGAGCGTATGGCACCTCGTCCTCCCAGCGGTTTTGTGGCAGATCCTTGTTCGGCACGCCAGAGAAGAGCTCGGCTACCCACTTCTCAAGAACATCAAGAGGCTCCCGACCCAAGACACACAGTTTCATGCGATTGGCCGAGTAATGCTTCTCGTGGAAGTCGATGAATTTCTGCCGCACATCTATGCCTTTCGCTTCAGGCTCGGTTTTAAGAACCTCGAAATTCCCGGTCGAGAAATGGCAGTACGGGTGTCTGGGGTTAGACAGGGATTTTTCTAGCTGGTGGAGGCGCCACTGATCGCTCTGCAGATTCTTCTTATTTTCCGAGTCTACGGCGCGTAACTCGCGATCCAGGGTCGATGATAGAAACAGCGGTTCGATGAAGAATTGAGCGAACCGATCCAAACCGCCATACAGAGGGGATAAATTTGTCTCGGAAGGTTCCTCGCCATTGCTGGGTTTGGCGGCAATGTCGAAGAAATAGTTGGTCGAAGTAGCTCCAGTGTAAGCATTCGAGCTTCCAGAATGCGAAGAAAGGTACACGTTGTATGCGTTCTCTGCCGGATACTTTTTCGTACCCATGAAAAGGAGCTAGGGTGCATCTTGTTAGTGACCTGGGTCCTGGGTAGTGGTTTGAGATTAGACCTTAGTTTCAATAGAACTTACATGTTCCACGGCATGAGCCATTCCCGGCATGTCATCTTCGTCGCTAAAGTTGCCAACATTAACGTCGAGAGCGGCGCTGGCCTTGTCCGTATCGGGATCGTGGACTAACAGCGCCTCTAGTTGGTTCGGTAAACGTATAACCCGGTACGTCCGATCATCTAACAGAGGGACCTCTAATTGGTCGGTAATTCGCTCTACCGGCGGCTGCAGATGATCGCGGTCTGGCATCACGTCGCCGGACGTAGCCGCACGATGCGGCGGCGTTGGCGAGGTCATGATTGGAAAAAAAGAAAACCACCAAGAATTGACCCAGGCACGAGAGTCGAGAGTTGTGATATGGGTGCCTTGTGGAGAGGAAGCACCTTGCACTTTGCACTTTTTGAGGAGAGAGGTCCTGGGCAGCGGGCAGCGGGCAGCGCTAAACTAGAGGGGGACCGGGTGGGATAATTAAGGCTTCAGCCAGTTGACGACTTTTTCCAAGGGTTGCCGAAAGATATGCTGTATGCTGTATGGCAAGCTGACAAAAAAAATGTATGTCTGTGCAACTGAATTTGGTGGAGCCGCTAACGCAGACCAGGACCAGGTTTAGTTACCAGAGATTTGGAAAGCAGAGTTCAGATAATGTGGGAAGGTGGGAGGCTGTTTCTTTCCCTGTGCTTCCCTGTGCTTTCCTAGAACGACCGGCTCGTGCTCCGAACTGGGAAAATTGACGACGGTTTTATGACACAGCGTTTGAAGTTTCACCGGTATCGAGTCGGTCTGGCGGCAGTAGATGATGCAGTGAAATTGCACACTTTGCCTCACTTTGCCTGCCGACATGCGACAGATACGGTAGCCAGGTAGCTTCAGCCAAAAGTGGCCAAAAAAGGGGGTTGTTGCTGATTCCCGAGTCTGAACTTGGTCGTCTGTGCGACAGTCAGACGAATATTCGCTCCAGTCGCTCCAGTCGGCAACCGCAACCAACTTTGTTATAAAGTCTAGCGGCGGCCCGACCGCAAGAACGATTCTTAGTCCAGGAATTCTTGGCCGAAAAAAAAAATAAAATAAAAGATCGCCGGCAACTACCTAAACGGACTCGTGACCAGACGACTTGTCGTCCCAATGTTCCAGTGGACGATTATAGTGTTCTTCAGATATTCATGTATATGATCGATTATACAACTCTAGATGTCCAATTGATCTTCCAAGTTTACTCTAAATAAAATCTCGTTTGAGATTCAATAGAGCTTTATAGATATTAGAGCTATGTAGAGGATACAACTGCGACTTGTGTTGTCAGTCACTGAATGTCAACTCTGCGGAGGCTGGGTGGAATGATGTAAAGAAGGCACGAAGAAGCTGACTACTCGGCGTGAGGTTCGGCGGGCGCTCTCGGAAACCCCAGTAGCGCGTTCCGCTATATTGTCAATATTAACATGGATTGACAGACTCTCAGACTAGAGAAAACAGGCAATAGCGGCATGGATCGACGATGGAACGTTGGGGTGTCAACGAATGCCGTGGATGTCATGGATGTTGATGTACGAGTGCACGTTATGCCTGACGTGCCTAGTTGTTTACTTACTGAAAGTGGTGAGTTTCGGAAATTGGTGAATCGATGAAAAGCGAGGTCAATGGTTCCAAGGTTAGGATCCTACATCGGGCCGCAATTAGAAAGTTCCCCAATGTGACGCGACTTCATGATAATGGCATGGAAAAATAATAATAATAAGTCTATATGTATGTATCGGATATCCATAGATGTATGTATAGTATGTGTATACCTAGTATGTATATACGTATACGTATAAGGGTATCAAGTAGAAATGCGCGCTGGGCTGAGCAGGTGACGCGATAAGCGGCCAGTGACGAAACCAATCTCAACTAGAGACTCCCGACTGGACAGCTGGAGCGGCGGTAGAACGGCAGAACGGTAGAACGTCGAGGGTAAGGATAAGCGCAAACGCCGTAAGAAGATTCCTATAGGATGGGGTTGGATACCCAACGCAATACATTGGACGTACGTACCTAAGTGAGAGTCCAAGCGGTCTGGATCTGGCCCGAGGTCTGGAGCTCTGAACAGGTACTGATGCTGAGTTTGGCAGGTTTCCAAGATTGGGTCTGGGGGAACGGGTGATGTTCTAAAACCGAGGGGCTGTGACGTACTTCCTGCAGACGCGCCGTTGCTGTTGATTTAGCAAGGTCTCATCACTACCCAGACAAGACAGTTCAGGCCGGCTTTCGAATTTCGGGACGAGATGAGGAAAATTTTGGTGGTGAAGCAGCCGGAAGGGCAACCCCGAATAGGAATACACTGGATATAACCCTATATGTCGTGAGTCCGCGGGTATTATTGGACGTATTGTGTAGGCATGTATGCATGCGCTTATACCTAGGGTCCTAGATGGCTACCTTAGGTGACCTTAGGTAGAATTGATAGGTAAGCAAGTTATCTCTTACTAGGTCAAGTAAGGTAAGGCATCCAATGTATTCATACCCTACTATGTACCGTACGGCTTACCTATACTACTATGTACGGGTATAAGGGGTCGCGCTGGGTGATGGTGCTGGGCGCTCACGACGGCGGCGGGCGATAAGTCGGAGAAAGAGGGGGGCGAAAAAGAAAGTGAAAAAGAAATCAAATTTCAGAATTTCAGAATTATAGGTATGTGGTACGAAGTACTAGGTACTCCGTAACTACCTAGTACTATATGTAGGTAGGTAGTAGGTACGATATGTAAGGAAGGTGAGATATGTCTCAATCGACATCAGATAGGTATCCAACCAAGATTGGTGGCGATCATATGGTACATGAATAGAAGGGATTGCGATTCAATCTACCTACTAATATAGATAGTAGGTACTAGGTAGTTCTTACCTAGTAGTTTGTAGGATTCTTAGAATAGAGAGGGACTTTGAAAGTTGAAGAATGTGGGGGGGGGGGGGGGATGGAGTCGATTAGCGCCAAGGGTAAACCGGTATCCAGTTTAATCAATGTTTAAATGTTGTAAATATGGGGTTATGAAGTACGTACAGCATACGTACCTACTAGGTACCAGAGGTAATAATATCTCTCTACCTTGCACTTGCACTTTCGACTTCCCCTGATTATGCACATATCGCACCTACCAAATTCATATGGATATCTATAGGACTATTGATACCTACTGCGTAGTATGTACGTAGGACCTAGGACCTAGGTACAGAATGTCAAGAATGTCAAGAGCCTTCCTGCTTCCTGCTTGTTTAGGTACCTAGTCTTGTTTAGTACCGTCAAGGTGGCACGGGAAGCTCATCCATATCCATAGCCATGGATATTAACAATAATTTGCCGACCTACACGTCATTGGACAATCACAAGCTTTTTTCAAGGGTCTAACCAATACAAATTCGACTATCATATGTGACTAGGTTAGACCCATTGGCCTTAACACTACGGCCTACCTAGGTCCTAGGTCCTAGGTATAAATAAATGATGAGACAAGGTCTTGTTGGAAACGCGGTGAAGATTCATCTCTATGCCTGATCTCTAGGTATGGACTCTTTGGAAATGGAAGGAGAATGGCATCCCGCTACCAACATGTTTCTAAGATGAAAAACCACTCATTGACGGTGAGCTTCATCTTATTGGAATAACCTTGACGAATAGAATAGTTTGGATATTAACCCGCTCGTCTTGAGGACCCTTGGGGACCCCGAGGCCGGTGCCCGAGTCTAAGAACAACTCATTCACATCCATGGATGTATTATTAATCCCGATATGCCAATCAGATCAGGTAAAAACGGATATGATCTCATCGGCTTCAGCTACTTGAGATATTTTGATGCCTAGGTTGGTACTTTTGACGATAGAGGGGGGATGGAAGAGGTTTGGAAACAAACGAGTTAAGCGGGATTGAGTCATGCCTAGGTAGTCATGCCTTACCGCGGCAGACAATGTATGAAAAAGAATATTGCCACCAAGTGACTAGGTAGTAGTAGACTGTGACATCTTGCGAAAGTGAATCCGTCAATTTAATGAAGAGTCTGAGAATTGCGTGTTCGATGACTGCAATCGACTAAAATCGCAGCCCTGGAAATTTACAACAATCACCACTACAGTCAGTGGTCATGGGAACACAACCTCCGTCATAACTAGGAAGGCTCATTTATTTAATCCACATTATTTATCATATTACCTACCTGTTATTATACTAAGCTTTGTTATTACAACGTTTCAGCATAAAGTCTACTATGTACATACTATGTACTAGTATGTAGGGATTTATAGTCCAGTAGGTAAGGTAAGGATCAAGCAGACCAGGTTAACAACCCTGTTTGTCAGTGGGTACAAAAGATATCTACTAGTGTACGTATATGGATGTTTCAATGCCGACAACACTACATACTAGTAATAGCTGAAGTAGTAGATCAGCTATAAAGAAAGGTTGGGTGCAACTGTGGAACCCTGAAAGGATTTGTGACAGGTCGATATATATCTAGGTATAAGTCCTGTTAAGAGTTCCTATAGCTTCCTTCATTGTCATATTATATCTAATATTATATTAACTTCTAAGCTGCGGGCCAATGTCTATCTCGACGCTTCGGTTTCAAGGGTACCTAGGACCTAGGTAGTTACTCAACGCACGCCGGGCATGTCCGATACATCGGAGAATATTGACGACATCTTCCTACCTAGCACATAGGCAAACCACGCCATATTCGACCGTCATTTAGCAGATGTAATTACCATTACTTTGAAGTATGTTGGTGAATTTGCCTGTTTCACGGTTCTTTGTTTCTTGGTAGGCAATAAGACAACGGTTTTCTGTTGAGACAGTACTAATAGCCAAGAAGGTTCTGCGTTGTCACTAAGATAGGGGACTCTCAACTAGCTTCCGTCGTACATCCCTATAATCGAAGGGTACTAGGAGTAGTTTTCGGAATATGAGAGCCTAGGTAGGGTGGCATCAAAGATGGAAAACCCATCCCTCCACGTTTCTGCATGGATTGGCCGCAAATCAACAGGCCCGGACGCTTTCGAATATTCCGGTTGGTCCATGACCCTTGGCTCCTCAGCCCAAACTGAGTAGTGCGTGGATATAGCAAACCCGAGTATGGATCCGCAAGAGGGACTATATTTTTTCAAAGACCTCAGTATGGAAAGGTTTAGCATACATATAGCACTAGAGATCCATATCTTTACGGAACCAGGCACATTTATTGGGACAATCTACTTCGCAGTCTCAGCTTCATGTTCAATATTAACCCTGGAGAAACAAATCATCGCATGAACCGCGCGTCCTCTGCAGCATTTATCTTGACTTGGACGCTAGGTCTCGTTCTAATCCGCTTCCGACGCGAATCAGCAATTGTTCACCCCGCCACTTTTTAGCTTTAGAGTATGTGAGTACGTAGGTAGACGGCGGATGCTGTGCATCATAAGATGTTATGCAACAGTTGCCGGCAAACAGATTGCCTGAACCGTGGTTCGCCCGCCTCATCTCTTGGTCTGCCCACTCGCCCGGTGTTTGCTCTGCGATTGATATAGAAGGTATCCAATAACATTATATGTTATTGAAAAGTGTCGATCTCGATATTGATTAAGATACCTTGGAGATGCCGTAGGAGCTCGGCCGAAGTGCAACGGACAATTGCCACGTATCAGTACATCGGGATCCCATAACAAGAAACCAATATTATGTAGGAGGAAATCTCCCATGTTGCTTACGACACTGCTATCTCAAAAAGTCTTATACCTTCCTACTACGAAAGGAATCTCTACAGTGCGTGACGTAAAGACACATGATAAGACCGTCAAGGCATAGGTGCGTATTATCGATCGAAACATATTATTCGTAGGGACGGATTTCTCACAGCAAGACGTGAGATCTAATAGTTGGGCGTGCATGTTGCATCGTTAGTACAACCACGAAGTAGTACAACAGACGAGCGAGTTACACCACGGACTGTGTATAGTTCTGCTCATGCCGCTACGCGGGCGAATGGGAGTTAGGCTATGCAATATACAGGTAAATGACTGGTTGGCGTTGAGGGGTTGGTTAGGGCTTGAACGGAGTGGACCGGAAGGGGAGCCGAAGACTCGGACTGTTGTGACTGGATTCTTAATCATGTTAGAAGCATGTTAGAAGCCACCGGCCCGTACACCTAGCTCCAAGTCCGAAGGCCCCCCCTGCATCTCTGCGTAGGCTAGCCTAGAACCTGACACGTGCAGCAACATATCTGGGAGGTAAAGGATGCTGTGGGAACGAAATGAATATGCCCTCAAGTGAGAATTAGTCTTGAGCAAGGATCGCGGATCACCTGATGCGATGTCTATGCTCACTAATCAGATTTAAGGCGTCATGCATGCCTAGATATCTACGTAAGCTCTGATTAGTTAAGTTTGGGACGCACTTACGTGAAGCTATCTTCCACTTTGGGGTATACTTCTACTTTCATATCTCCAACGGGGTTTTCCCTTATGAAAGGGTGGAAAATCACATTTTGATCACAGACGTTTCGGATAAAATTTCTGTAAGGCATCAATTCGTACGAAAACGGACGCATGGAAGCAATGTGGCAATGTGCTTCAATAATACATTCGCGAGGTCCCAATGGGTATAACTATGGATAGAATCTAAGTTTAGCAGATTATCATCATGGTGGACAAGGCAGGCAAATGGCTACTCATTGTACATGATTCATCGTCCTGACCGCTGGTGACAATCTGCGGCTTTATGGCCAGGCTTGCCACAACGATGGCATGTAAAAACTGTGGTTTGGCGCGGAGTGCCGCCTCCCGAGGAGATTGATAACAAACCGCCAGACGTAGAAGGTGTTCTGGGGCTATTTAATTTGACGTCCTTCTTTCTTCGCGCCTCGGCAAATTGCTTAGCCTTAGACCATTCGGCGGTTTTCTTGCCTTTCAAGGCTGGCCGAGGGGGGCCTGGGCGTGGTTCCGATCTTTGGCCGTAGGATTTTTTCCTTGCCGCACTTTCTTGCGAGGATGAATCAGAGTCGGAATCGGAACCGGAATCATCACTTCCAGACTCGTTGTTTTTTACCATCTATATTTTAAGTAAGTTAGGAGGACCGGGGATAGGGGATATAATGAATAGGCAGGGTGTGTATGTGTAGAGTTAACTATACCTTTTTGTTCTCCATATTGTACCGTCTCACCATATTTCTGCCGTCTGAGATGTCAGCTGGTTCGGTATCATCAAGACCAACGACGTCGGAGGGGTCAATTTGGGAGTCAATTTGAGCAAAGCCAACTTGAACCACATTCAGAGGTGCTTGGATTTCACCGCGAGATCCTATGGCCTTGTCTGTTGTATCCAGAACCCAGCGCGCATCTCCAGCCTCCGCAGCATGTTGTACCAATGCCTCCTGTCGTTTCCTCTCTTCTTCAGCAATGGCGGCCTGTACTGCGGCTTGATCTATTTGCGCGATCGAATTTGGAGTGTTATGTACCACCTTTCGCCGTTTCGAAGACTGTTCGTCTGATTTTGCTGTGGAAGGGGATGAAGAGGCGGGAGAAGCTGCGGCTCTTTGCATAAACTTCATAGTCAGTAGTCGCGAGGACATGCTCTTAGGGGGCGTCGGCGTCGCCATTTTGCTGAGATTTTCTTAGCCGCTTTCTCCTCAAATTCTGTCCAAAATAAGCGATCCAGGTCGAACTAATTGTATTGTCGCTAAGAACATTAGGCACTTTGATTGTGCGTAAATATGTAGATGGGCGCATACGTCGAGTCGCGAGAAACTTTGTGAGGGACTGAAATTTTGATGCAAAGTAGAACGTTGAAAACTTCAAGGTTGAGAGTACTTCGTAGGTACAGGTACCATAAATTTTATGGGTCTACTACTCGGTCGGTGTTCCCTAGGGCCTAGGTATCCATACTACTACATAGTACTATGTAATAGGTACGTACCTTCTCTGAATACGTAGTAGTACGAAGTACATAGCATGACATAATCAGGACATCAAATTCCATATGATGGTCCGAGCTCCGTCTTAGCCAATCCCGATCCTGCAATTATCAGATGCTCATCAACCTCAAATCATTGTAGTCCCAGTTCACACCTCTCAATTGACGACGACCACACACCACGATGCTCTCTCGAATAACCGCTCGAAGGGCGCTGCAGCTCCCTCAGCGAGTTTGCGCTGCGCCGCGCACTTTCACAAGTTCCACCCGTCTACACGATTCTAACGTCGCGGTTAAAGGCGAAACCACTCCAGAGACGAAAACCGAAGAAGACTCGCTAGGCGTGGTAGAGAATGAGGACAGAGGCTTGAAGCAGGCGCCGAACCGGAAAGAGATTTGGTCGAGGAGTCAAAAACCGAGGGCAGCAGCCATGACGGGGCCAAGATTCGAACAAACCGATTTCTCCCTCCAGGTAGGATACCAGGAGTAATATATATGTTGAGACGGTCCGGTTGGCTAATATCGATACAGCCTCAAGCACCAGCAGCCATTGAACTCATCCACAAGAAGCCGGTCGCATGGACTCACGACCGAATTGTCGCATGTGACGGTGGCGGTGGCCCCGCGGGACATCCTAGAATCTTCATCAACACGGACAAGCCGGAGATCGCTGTTTGCGGCTACTGTGGTAACCCGTTTGTGAGTTTTGTCCTCTATAACGGATAGCCACCCTTACACTCCCTAGAAACTCTATAAGAGCGGATTGGTCAAATACAACTTGTGTGAGGCAATAACTAACGTAGGTCATTAGGCGAACGAGCACCACCGGGAGCATTTGGAATCATTACCAAAACCTTCTTACCCTCTTGCATAAGAAGAGACAGTCAACTAACGGAGGGTTGGTTGTGAATTAGAACCGAGTTGATATAGCTCAGTGCCTTGGGTTTAATAACCTAGGCACCTAGGCAAGGCACCTAGGCAAGGCAGTCATGAACACAAGCTACCTAATTCAGCTATGTACATATTATGTCCGACTGCTTAGACACCTAAAATTAGTTGCATGAAAATATCAGTCAAAACAGAACCTATTTCAAAAACTTCATAGCCATATGGATATGCCTAACTTGTTCACCCTATATCGAGGCACTTGATATACTTGATATCTCTAATCTCTAATTGTGCTGTATTAGTTGAATAGATCTATACATATTGCATTATAGGAATCCAAGATAGGTACTTCGTACAAAGGACCTAACAGGGATATAACTGTGACCCCACCAAAGCTGCAAGCACGCCAAGTCGCAATTGGAACAACTTCAATTGATCAAATCGATTGCTATGCCGTCATCTCCATCCACCTCATCTTTCCAACACAATTTCTTCAATATCCTCCTCCTCTGCGTCCTCCTGGTAGCTTTCTTCCCGGGACTCTTCCACTACCTATACAACCTGCCATTCTCCTACATAACATCACAAAGCCAACCATCCGACCCCCACGCTCCGACAGCTGCTGTAACCCCACCAGAGCCCGCCATGTCGTGGATCCAGAAGCAGTTCACTCTCCCGCCGCGATCGCGCGGCTCCTACCTCATCACCGATCACATAGTCAACTCGATCCCCGAGATAAGACAGTACAAGGTCGGACTGCTCAACCTATTTGTTCAACATACCAGCTGTGCTCTGAGCCTGAACGAAAACTGGGACGACGATGTGCGCGCGGACATGAGCGATGCGCTAGATCGCATTGCTCCCGAAGCAGGGCCTAAGGGAGAGGATCTATATAGACATAGCGCTGAAGGCAGCGATGATAGTATGCTCTCCCCCTTACCATCCCCAAACTTGCTAGCTCGGGAAGCAGTTGCTAATGCCAACTGTTGCAGTGCCGGTAAGCCTTTGAAAGAACGGTATAAGTATAACAAATTAGCCAGGAAATTGACGAAAAAAATAGGCACACATCAAATCAGCGCTCATCGGCGCCAGTGTCACGATTCCCATAAAAGACGGAAAGCTGGTAAGTCACTCATATCTGTTCCAGGGCCTCGATATCAAAGACGGAGACTCACTAGAAGCAAACAAAGGCAACGGGAACATGGCAAGGCATCTGGTATCTCGGTAAGCAGCATGATATCGTTCCTAAACTCACTTCTTATCTTACATAAACGCCAGAGTTTCGCGACATGAAGCACACGAGACGAGTTGTGGCGACCATTCAAGGCGAAAAGGCGTGAGCGACGCGGAACTTTTTCTGATAATAGAATGAAACAATACATATTCTCATTCCATTTTATCTAATGTAAGCGTGATCTGCCTTGTACGCCAAGCGCCGTTCCATGATCCGTGGAGATTCCAGCTTCAAGCCGTATCAGATGTGATCATCTCAAATCTCAAATCTCAAATCTCGCAGTGACGTTACCGCCTAGCCATTTGGTCATCTGTGAAGACCTAATGGAAACATGTCCTAAACCCTGGCGATTGTTGTCGTCCCGCCACGTAGACAGACTTCGCCTAGGTATTCTCTAAGTGCATGACTACAGTGTGCCGTTCCCCTCTTTGACGTCGTTCATAATCTCATCACCTCCCGCAAGAACCCGAGTCTTGAGGTTAAACCCCTCGGGTCCCGCGCCGGGGGTCGCAGCCACAACTTCGCCGTTCTCGTTCACGAACTCGAAGTTATATCGACTCAATAGGTGCGGGATGGCGGAGAGTTGGGGGCCGTATCTGGCAGTGTTGTCGTAAAGCTCGAACAGGGGAACGGCAAGCAACTTCATGTTCTTAGGTACGCTGAGCACCTCTGCGGTTGACTACAGTTAGCAAATGGTACTTCTTTTTTTTTATCAGGATACGTAGGATACATAGGAATTGACATACTGCTCTCGGGTAACTGAATGAAATAAAGCTTCTTGCATTCCTTGGGCCGCGTGACGTGGGCCGGGATGAAAGGGTACATGAACGTCTCGAAGTTCGGGCGCCACCACTGCGCGACGCAATCGCCGACCTGCCAGTTGCCAGGTTCCTCGCCCTCTCCTAGCTTGCCTACAGGCGCCAGCCGCTCATCTAGACGCGCCTTGAAGCCGTCGATCTCGTCATCTTCTGGTCGTAGGTAGTCGCCGGGCAGCTTGAAGAACGCGTTTGCGATCTGGAGCATGAGGATGTGCGGGTGGTTGTGCTCGTGGCAGACGAGGATGCCCTCGCAGGTTCGGCGCATGCCGTGAGCGTTGTAGTGCTCCTCGAGTCGCTTCAAGCGGGCGATCACCGACGGATCCTCTTCCGGCTGCGTCTCCTTCACACCGAATGTGTAGTTTGAGAGAGGGTACAGTCGTATCGTGGTAGGTTGGTTCGAATTGAAGGAGAGCGGAATGATCGGGGGGTTGGCGCTCTGAAGCGCTGTCACCGTGACAGTAGACATGATGGAGATACTTCTGTAGAATATGGTACGGATGAATAAATTAGGAATGCCTAATGAGTGGCTTCGTTTGTAGGAGGCTAGAAGACACGCGACACGCGACACGCACACTGCGTTTGCGATGGGATTGGGGGTAAAGTTGATAGCTTCGGTCCCGAAAAAGAAAGAGAAAACTTGTACTATGGCACCTGAAGCTCAAGTGAATGTGTGTTTCTAGAAACAAGAACGATCCAAATAATTATCATAGGACCTAGGTAAGCTCAGGAGCTTAAGGTTAACCTTCTAAGTTGCATATGCCATAATGCCATAAATAGGTAGGACCTAGGTACTAGGTATGAGCAAATGAGGAAGGCGGTGACCTAGGTGGACAGTACGGTTATCGTTATCGGAAGAAATGGTATTAGTCATACTACCTATAACTGCATATAAGAATATCCCGATACCTATTAATACCCTTTACTTGAATTATCCGATAGCCCTTTCGTTTTCTACCGATCCCCTCCCGATCTCAGGGGCAAACTTCAATTCACATCACTTTCAATGAGTGGTGAAGGTAGAGATATGATGCTGTTGGAATTCAATACGAATATATATTACAAAACAGGTGCGAGGTAATTACCCCTTTCAGAGTACTGCGCAGACCGGACGGTTCCCCTCTTGGTAAGAGGAATGCCTTGGTACATATCCAGAGACAACCCAAGCCATCTGAAGGGAATGGGTATCATCGGTAGTCTTAGATTTTGGTCATCGGGGTTTCATCAGAGAAAGATTCCTTACGATCCTCGCTGTCTAGATTGGAGCGTCATGTCTAACCCCGCATGTTCCTCCCAGGGGGCAATGTCGTGTTTGAATCCCCAATGTACTTGGAGGCAAGGTATATAGTCGCTTGAATTCTAGAATAGCATGGTTTTCATCAAGCTACTTGCGGATGAAGACATTAGTCTTGTAGGAACCGTATTAAACTACTTCAATGTGCTCAATATGACCCCTTTCCCCGTATTTCCAATATTGAATGCATGTAGGTAAGTTCTCCATGAGATTCCTCGATGCGAAATCACGCTCCGAATGTTTCAACTCCGTCCTGGGCTTTATCAACGCTACATAGCCTCACAGCAGCGTTACCGGGAGCGACACATCGACCGAGGTGCAATTCTCGACGTGATATCCGCCTAATTCTCCGCCGTCGGCGCACGTCATGTCCAGAGTACTATTCGCGATTCCCGTATACGCAACCCTAGATCATGTCAGGGGTTTATGAAGAAAAGGGAGTGTTCATCAATCAGCACAACATTTCCTTCCTCGACGTTCTTAGAAGGGTTTTCTTCTTCTTTTCTCTTACTATATCAATCCGGAGAAGTGTAGAAATAACTCTATAATCGTCTTCGTGCTCTCTTAGGGGAAACGAGCAAATATATGTATATTTCATAGGAGAAGGCTGTGACTCACAGGCGTCCGTCATCGTCGTGGCAAAACCACGTCTGGTTGACCGACAGCTGGCGGCTCTGAAGCCCGAACGCGGCCCCCGTCGCTATCGTAAAGCGGTGCGTGCCGTCCGTATCTTTCCGATCGGCGCACGCCTGCCACGAGGCGTCGTCGATCCACTGCGCAGGCGTGTCGGAGTCGTTGCCGGGCTTAGTGAGGCGGCCGAGTGGGAAGGCGCATATCGTGTACACATCGTTGGCTGCGTTAGCTACTACAAACGACATCGACACTATCTGCCGTGGCACCAGCCCGTCGTCGCCTTGTTCCGGTAGCGCGGTATAGTTCCCGTAGCTGACGAAGCTGAGGAGAAATTCGGTGTTTAGCGAGCTCGCTGCGCAATCCGTGTTTCCTGACGTAGATTCGGTCGTAAGGGCGTCCTCTGTTTCATCGATGCTACTACTGATATTAAAACTTTGCGATAATGGAAGCAAGGCCCGGGCTGAGGCTGCTAAGGAGGCGACGAGAATTTTGCGGATTAGTTCGTTTTTCATGACGTTTTTCGATGACTGCCAATCTCGGGCTTATTTTGCGAGGCAATGAATTCTGATTTGATATAATTTGTTACTAACGTCAAAACTTGAGCGGATTTGATACCTCGTCTTATTTCCTAACTTTCATCATACTCGCCTTTCATCATGAGGTCAAGAGGGAGCAAATTCACCCGTAGCTCCTCGCCATCAAACTTCAACAGTGATCGCCAGAGTGGCCTCATCACGGCATCATGAAAGGACGACGTTCACATGCTATTTGTTGGGCGATTTCGGTATGTCTCCACTGGTCGATATTAAATATCTGACTACCGGTTCCATAAAACACAAAACGTTGGGACGCAGATTTATCCATGGCTCAGAGATCAGATTTACCCGCCGATGATGACAGGGGACTGGTTGATATGGCATAGAAGGATTCCATTCAACGATCTATCCAATGAGGTGATATTGGTAACTAAAAACATTCACGTAAGAACTCTATTTTGACCTTGGAGAGCAATAAGTGAATCGAGTCGTTCTGATTACTGTATCTGACTTGCATCTTGAGTCTCAGAGGAGCCAGACCGAGATATTCTGAGTGTAACCTTGCTGTCCTCCGAATGACAGAGTATATGCTCTCAAGGGTACCTAGGCCCTAGGTAACCATAATGTCTTAAAGTGACAGCATCTGAGTCAACGCAAGACTATATTACTTGAGTTATCTGCTTGTAGAACGTAGAACAACCGATAACCTTGCAAATTTGACTATACAACTTCGAGCTAGATATAGAATCCATTGCATCTGTATAAGAACCTTGCGAGTTATAGCTGTATCGCCGGCATGACTTTGTCCGTCTATACGGACACTAGGATAAAAGCACGAGAAACCTGTTCATATCGTTGACTGGAAATAGGGGATCCCCACGCCTACCATAGATTTCTTGAACGACCCTGATGAAACAAGTGGCTTCGTAAGTGCTGGCACGGCCCACTGGTTGGGGGTCAAGATGGGCAGGAAAAGAAAATCGATGCTGTGTACCTACATACACAATAGATGAAATGCTTCAACGGCGGATGTTCTAGGCAGCCGTCTCGGAAGGCCTTGGGGAAGCAAGGAACCGACGATTCTTACGCCATACATGGAGAGGCGTTTCTAATAAGTGTTCCCGCTCCCTGGTTGAGTGGGTAGGCGGAGATCCGGTTGGCTAAGGCTTAATTTGAAGGCGTGACGTAAACGAGACAACGTTGAATTTAGATGACTAACATGATCGAGACGCTCTAGGAGCCTGCGGTCTCCCCGATTCATGGAATAAGTAATGACGAGTCATTTTGTGTTACTTTATTCCTCTAGGCATGCAAGTGCGTCGTGAAGTCCGCAAGCCCTTATGTCCAAGACCGAGAGGGAAAGTGGCGATATAATCAGATCTAGATGTACGTAGCCACAGCCGCATAATAGAAATACGATGGGCTAAAGGCCAGCGCTTACTACGTATCATCTCTTTCCAGATTGGGAACTTAGATGCGGGATTTCAGCCCGTCTTGGCGTGTAGCTGATGATCGGCCATATTCGTGGCAAGGCTAGAAATGATAACTTACCAACCCCACAATATACCTACCTACCTAAGGTATGCTCCTATTCGCGTCAGACCACAATTATGATTACCCAGTAGGTATTTGGTAAGTTTGTAGGGTGGGTTGACCCCATGCCAGGCCCTTGGAAACGGGAAAACGCATCTAATGCGCTCCTCGTGCGGACCAGTTGTATTTTGCGATCACTCCACCGACTGTCGGGTCGGTGAATCGGGAGGGCAGGAGGGCAGGAGGGCTGAAGAAAACGAGAAATTTGGAGTTTTACCCGGTCTCCCAAGCTCTGGATGCGGTGGCTGATATGGTTTTGCTTCTAGATACGGCATATATATCGTCCTTAATCTGGCTATAGGTTTGGATAAGACGCCACGGCGTTCTTTCACTCATGTTTTCCCCGTCGTACCACGATGGGCTTGTTAGGAAGTGCGCGTTCCTATAGTGATAGAAGGCCATTAGCCGCTAGTTGAAGGGAGTATCCTGGTCAAGTCAGATCCATTAGACAGCCACAAGTCTAATTTCCAAGTAAAACCGAGGTATGCGTTTTTCACCGGTCGGTGTCATAACTTGTCACCTAAGCCGTCAACTCCGGACGACAGTTCCTGTGCTAACAACATATGTTGACTGACATCATGCGGCCGTGGTTTTGTTTTTGTTGAAGTCAGCGGCTTTGCAAAGGGAAAATGTAAAAAGTATCTGACGAACCGGCACAAGACAGCAGTTACATAGAAGGTCCAGTTGAAACGGTTTTTGATTGGCTCAAAAAGACTTGGCAGGCCTTTGTCAGAATATGATTTGATACATCCCTTAGTTTTCTTATGGGTATATGTACCTGCTGTCTTGTGCCGGTTCGTCAGATAGTGTCAGAAATTAGCACGCTCGATGACCTGTACACTACTACTACTATCGCATACGATCTCGCCCCACGGGTTCTGATCTTAAATTACAGGGGCGACCAAAGTGTCGATCGATCGACAATGCCTCTAGTTCGATACTAGCAAATAGAAACGATCAAATGCATGTACGAATAATCCGATAAACGCGAAGCACCTTGTTAATAGGAGATGGCAGCTCGGGTCTGACGGAAGAGAGAGTTAGCGCAGCAGTCTATGCTTTCCATTCCTTGAACTGCCTAGTCCGTCACTCATGTATGACAATAAGGATGGGATATGCTACAATCCTTATTTGGCCGGTTATATAAGACACGTTGGCGTGACGTGGGGGTAAGAAAAGGGGGGAAGAAAGGGGGGAGGGACTCCGGGGAGAAGCCTAGGAGAACACAGATTCGCACCCCGGGTAGAGGCAGCTTGCATGGTGACGCGGTGTAACACGTTTGGTCGGCACATCGCGAAGGGAGACCAGGGTCAATGGCTACAGGAGCATGGGCATGGACGTGGATTCGTGCTTAGGTAGAAAGGTAGCGAACTGGTGAAGAGCAGACCCCGTTTGAGGTGCGTTGCATGTACGTTGCAGCTAGCGCATGCCTTACCTGCATGTACTATGTTTGAGAGCACGAGCAAGGAAACCAAACGACCGACGACGCCGAGTAGCAATTGTATAACGGATTTAGGTGATAGCTCATGTGATATAGCATCATGAGCACATATCCTGATTCTATGAGCTTCACCGGCGCCGACGAGAACGCTAAGCATTTTGCTTTCCGCCTATAAATCCCACTTCCGCAACCGGTGGCGTGGCAGACCTCGTTGGATCAATTAACATGAGGCTCTGCAGGAGGACGTATACTAAGAGCATCTACCCCTGGCCGGAAAGGGGACGACGCCCCCTTTTCCTCCGGTTAACGACCACACCGCCTGGGATCAGATGGACGTAGAAGCAAGTTTACTGTTTACTGTACAATGAGAAGCGGATTTTTTATCCGACGCAGTCAAGAAATGACCTGATTTTCATACGGATGTCTACAATTGCGTAGATGCGGTAAGGACAGTTAAGCCGACCCAATGTGTATTCCAACCAGCAGCAAACTACCCTCGCCGTATGTGGGCAGAAACGAAAAGTAAACAGGAACGCGCAGAGCTTCTTCGTCTGGGCAATAGGAAACCGTAGCCACGTGATAATACATCTCCTGCCTCATGGATCAACATCGCCCACTGTGCTTGGTTGCGATAGCCTAGTGTCGTTTGCTTGGCTTTTCCTTCAAGTCTGACTTTTTAGGAGCAGGAGGAGATGATGATGATCCGTGAGCAATGACCACGCCTGATTTGTGTGACTTGTTCTTTTTGTCGTGCGAACCTGATCCTCGGGTGCTCTCTTTCTTCTCTCTCTTGTCTCTGTCGTCTCGCCGCTCTTTATGCCCCGAAGTTCGGGTTCTCATATTTTCGTTTTCGGATACGCCCTCTTTAGTGTAGTCGGCCCTCAACTCCCGACCGTCATACTTGTATCCATTGAGTCGCCGAATCAGTTTGTTAGCCACATCTTCGTTCTGAAACGTAATAAGGGCATAACCTCTGTTCGAGTCTTGGCCTTCCGTTAGTGGTAATTCAATGTGCTGAATTTTATCAGCATCGGATCCGGCTTTCTTTCGGATGAGGTCTTGTACCTGGTTGATTTTCATAAGAGGCTGAAGGTGTTTCACGATAATTTTGCGTTGTCTTGTTGGGACCACGCTATTAGAAGGGCCACTGGATCGCGACACCGCAGACCCTGGGGTAGGCATGCTACTGTACATGGCATAATCATTGTTCTGGTATTCGCTTATCTGGCATTGCTGCGAGAAGCTTGTCTCGAAGGGATATTGCGCCATCGTAGGAGACGAAACCATGGTCGATTGGTCTAGGTAGTTGCTGTTCGAAGTAGTATAGGGGTAGCGACCAAGAGTCTCACTGTAATCATACGATATGGTGTTTGGCACGGCGTAAGATGCGCATTCCATCGATGAAGTAGTTGTGTACGGTGAAGAGTTGGCGGTCGAGGTCCACTATAAATAGTCAGCAATCAATATTAATGCAAAATCCCCCCTACTTGAGCTTGAGAGACCTACTTCCCCGTACCGAGCGGTAGGTGGTGACATCAAAGGGGGTGTGCTAGCCGCATATTGGGTTGAAGGCGCCTTGAATCTCGATGTATGAGAGGTCTTGGATGTCGAGCCGCTCGCCTTAGAGCTCGGTTTAGGAGTCGATTTAGTGGTCGTCTTAGAGGTCAGTTTGGATGTCGGTTTTGAGGACGTTTTAGAGGCCGTTTTGGAGGCCGTTTGGGGGGAGGTAACAACGGATTCTCTGATCATAATAGTTTCGGTGGCATTCTTGCCATCGGCCAGCAATGCTCGCCCGTTGTAGATACCTCCGTTAAGAAGCTCTGTACTCAGTTTTTAGCCAAGATTCAAACAACTAATTAATTTTCGGAAATTATCGTACGGAGAGCTGCATCGTAATTCTCCCGACCTCGAACTGAGACCCAACCAGACGTGCTCTCGTTGAATATTTCAACCCGTTCAACTGCGCATACGGTCCGCACGTGGTCTTTCAACTGCTGCCAGGACGTTTGCCACGGTAGCTTTCGTGAGCAGATTGTCAGTATGAAGAAGCTATTGTAAGAGGAAGGTCGCACGGGTCAGAGCCAATTTACTCTGAGCTCACATTTGAGACCAAAATGTAGTACACGTTCGTTTTATTTCCCGGCAAGACCTTAGTTTGAATAGTTCCGTTTATGGGGACTTGGTGAGAGAAGGTATCTGAAGACATCGTCGGACACCTGCAGATTTCGAAATAGTTAAAGATATTTGGCAGGCAGGGAGCACCCTTGGCGAGAGAATCGTGTGAAACGAGCACAACAGTAGGAACGATCCGATGGGGCTCTTTATATGTTGCACGAGTTTGCACGAGTATAGTTTTGGTCCGAAGGTACGCGATGGCAACGAAGACGACGCCTGATATAAGTTACACAATTTGAGAATTGGTGGTATATATTGGCAATCAGTTCTTTGCAGGGTCGAGTCATGCTAGGCACGCTTAACAGGCATACTTCAGCCAGCAGCCAGCAGCCATGCAACCTCCACACCGATTGGGTCAATGATCTCAGTGACGAAGACATCCGCGACCCCCATGACCCCCATGATCGCAAAGAGATGTATAGCCACGGTTTTTCGTAGGTTGTGAATGTGCTACTTCGACGCGTAACCCAATAGGAAACTGCCGTGTGATAGTTGTGAGCCAGTCTTTTTTTTGGTCTGCATGGGGAAAACGAGCCAGTAGGTACTTAGTCATTGACCCAGCTTGACCTTGCCATAAATCTGACAGCATCGCTGAAAATGTATACTCCCCTATTTGGTCTGGGTGGGGATTAAACCATAAAAGCCAGTTAAGGCTGGTAACCCGGGGAGCACTGGTGACTACCTAGTGATCCCTGCTCCCTCAAAAGAGCATTTGGTACTCAGTAACAAAGCTCGTTGTGAAGTAGGAGGGTAGCTAAGGAAAAGAGGGCTGGTGTATGGAGAAACACCCTTGAGAACACCCTTGAGGATAACGACCTAGCGACCTAGCTCATTGTGGAGTCTATTGTTCACCTTTTGAGGGGCCCATTCGATTCCGTGAATTTGGTAAACGTTTGATACCAATCCAAAATAGGCTACGCATCGAAAACAGCTTGTCAGCTTATGTCTGAGGCTCGTCAAACGATGTGGGGGCGGGAAGATAGTCGAGACCCATGGATCTGAGATACCTTCTGGTCGAAATTTGGACATCGAAATATCGACATCTTCAGAGAATCCTATGATGTTGGGGAGACACGCAATATGCAGACAAGGGTCTTCATGCTTATGTGGCGCTTTTAACGGCTTCTCAAATTTCCTGCGTCCGTAGCCATTGAGCTTTTTTTTTTTTCTGAGAACAGCAGCCCAAGGAATTTTCTGAGGTACGAAATACAGTACTGGTTCGTGCTGCTACGTACTGCTTCGTACTAAAGTCAGGTAGGTAGCGACGTGAAATTGGTACATTCTGTCTGGTATCAGACAACCGGGCAACTTTCCAGGATAGAGATCGTTGTTGGCAAACACACTGTAAGAGATTATAATCTTTCCAGGAATGCTTTCTTGCATGACGTGACACGGCAGGGGTACAATATAATTGTCCGGTATACCGATGGTGCCCATAGATTCTGCGGCAACCCTCCATCTTCGTCCGCCAGTACCCCTTACGGTATCCAATCGATTGGAGTAGCCATTCTCTTTGGATGATATCGATGATAATTGGTGGTATATATTTGCACACCGAGTCCTTCTCCCTAGTTAGCGTCGTTCTAGACTTCTCTTTCCGCCAAGTAACTTAACGTACATTGTAGATCGAGCTTATCGCTTCATGAATAGTATGAGATCCGAGCATACCCTGCGACCCTAAAGTCACAAAAAAGGCCACTCTTGCATCGGGGGAGTTGAATCTGCCTTCCGGGTCCAAGCTAATGGCTATCATTCCAGCTATCATTCCACTGTGCTGGATGCCTAAATTTCACATCTCATTTATTTGAGATATGATAGAACCCCCTGTACAGCTAGATTAGCGGCTGATGAACTGGAATGTGTCATCTAACTCGCTTGCATAGTCGTCATCCAGGTCAATATTGATGCTGTTCTCGACATCTGAACCAGAAGATGCGAGTTTTGGTGAGGACTGCATGTTTATATCGCCCCCATGACTTGCGGGGCTGTCTGGCGCGGAATCGCGCCAGGGAATCGTTTCTCCATCAGAATCTGCAAGCGAAACAAGCATGCAGGTTGTGTTGTCAGTGAAAAATAGCGCTGCAGATTCGGTTCCCGCTCGTATCCATGTGGCGTAAGTCTTACCACTTGAGACTTCCGGAAATTGACGCGCCATGTCAATAGGTCGCGGGCCATGACTCAGAGGGTCCCAGGCAAACATAAGATTAACATAGCTATCGCCCTCGCACCTCATAAGGAGGAGTTCAGGATGTACGGGGTGCCATTCCAGCTTTGTTACATTCGCGTGGTACATGAGCACTGCCCGAAGATCGGAACTAAGGAGATCCCAGATCCAGATCGTACCTGGTGCGTCCTCCAGCCTCGTGGCCAAAAGAGACGACGAGCAGTCGAACTTGGCCAGATTGCAACCTGACACGGGCTCTTGGAGGCCATTCGGGGTTGTCCATTGTGGTGTCACCGCCTGCGCAGCCTTGACGAATCCTGGCAGGGAGACTGGCCCAGTATTTTGAAGGATGTTTTGTTCTTGCCAGATCTTCACGGTCAGTACTATATGTTTCCACAGCCCCGCTATAGGGGTCACTTACTTGTAATGTATCCTTGGGCTGGATAACTTGCGGGTGATAGAGCCGCATTGCTTCGACCATGGATGGTATTTTCAGGATGCATATGCAGGCAGAACTGTTTGCCATTGCAGCGAGTCGACCATCTGAGCTGAGCGTGAATGATTTCACGCCAGTACCAAGTAGACCCATGTCGGCCGCGGGCGCATGTAAGAGGGGACCGCTCCAATCCTTGAAAATATGACCGTCAGAAGTGTAGAAAAGGACCCTGGGGGATTGGGCTGATGATTCCCACACCACCAACCATCTCCCATCTGGGGTCCAAGCTATTCCCTGAGCATCGATGGTGTCCGGGTACCAGGATCGCTGAAGCTCTCTTGTCCCCGGTGAATGGATGCTAACCATGTCCTTCCCAGAGGACCGTGTGAGCAGGGAAAGATGATTTGTCTCTGGCCGAAAAGAACATCCTTTTGTCGCAGATGCTGCACTGTAGAATTTTGGGTTTGCGATTTCTACGGCTTTGGAGATGGTGAGATTGATGAGTGTTAACTTGATCCCAAAAGGCGACCAGATGCACAGCTCGTTATCGGTAGCGCCGAAGTCGATGAAGGTAGACCTGCCGACCGACGGCGGAATCTTAATAACGCCGTGGAAATTGCCGCTACTGGCCGAAAAAACATGTATCCGATCTATGATAGCGACTAGAACCCTCGTAGAGGAAGGTGACCAGAGGAAGCTCGTCACACCGGTCGTGAGATCCGGTGGAAGTTTTATAGTTCGAAGGACCTCTAAGGATGCAACAGATCGAATGATGATATTTGGTGGTAAGAGAGTCGCAATCAATTCGCCATTTGGACTCGGATAGGAGTGAGGCGATGCTAATTGTGAGAGTTAGAACCCATCTTTCACTCCGAGCAATTCAAACAAGCAAGCAAGCAAGCAAATAAGGGGGAAGCAAAGATTTAAAAGGGGAAAGAGTTATATTAGTCTGGGTCAATCCCTACATTGAAGAGCCTTTGAAAAGCGCATGATATATTATTACATCCACCGGAACGATCTAGTGTTGTTTATTTCGGTTTATTTGACTGGCTATTTTTTGACGCCGCGAGGTGAGACCGGTGAGAGGGCCGTCGTAAGACTTTTAGGTCATAACCACGTTGATACCAGCCAGTCAGCCAGTCTAGCCTTGAAAAATGACAGAAGTCTAAATGATGTTAGCTGACTGGTCAATTATCCGTTTCGAATTATCAGCTTCGTCGAAGACTCGAGACAAGAGAAATAAAAACTGGAGCCTCACATCTTCAGCTACCTACACTAGTAGGCTAGTAGTATGTAATATGTAATATGTATTGTGTATTGTGTATTGTGTATTGTGTATTGTGTAGGATTTGGAAATACGGTATCCAAGCCTCAAGGGTTCAAGGGTCCAAGGTTGTTGGTTTTTGTTGACTTTCGGATGTACAAACCTGGAAGTCAATCTTTTAATTTTCTTTAGTCCCGAACCGGTGGGACAGGAACACATCGAACACATCGAACACATTGAACGACCTCGGAATGTGCCCCGCGACGACCCACTCTTTATGCTTATCCGCTTTGGCTGTGGTTTTGGAGATAGCAGCTGCGCTGACTCATCTCAGCTTCATGGGGCCGCCTATCGTGGCAACAACGACCATATTTTCCATTTTCCATTTTCCATTCCCCCCCCCCCCCCCAAAGTTGTAAATCAAGTACCTAATTTGACTCAATCATACTTCAAAAGAGGCCATGTAAAAATTGAGAAAAAGAAGAGAGAATAAAATCGGTTAACTATGATGCATCGCATCCCTTACTTAATAGTTCTAGTATTTCAGTTTGGCGAAGCATCGTAATCGCCTATCAGGATGATGACGATGACGTATAGATCTTTCTCGACTCATCTAGCACGGGCCGCGTCAAGGGGTCCGCAAACCCCGATTAGGAAGCCTCATATCATCAGGTCACTGCGACGACTAGGTACGGCAGCAGCTGTGACAATCCCGACTGTTCCAGAATCGCAAAGTCCGATTCGGACGCCACCCGCTCGCGCTCGGCCTTCCCGCCGTGAATTGCTGAAAGAGGCAAAGCCGTTTTCCGACTTTCTTACGGACACCTTCCAACGGCAGCACGATTACTTGCGCATTTCGCTTACAGAAAGGTGTAATCTTCGATGTGTCTATTGCATGCCGGAGGAAGGCGTCCCTCTTTCTCCTGCCAAGGAAATGCTGACGACTCCTGAGGTTGTCATGCTGTCATCCCTGTTCGTTTCTCAGGGGGTCAACAAGATCCGACTCACAGGAGGGGAACCTACCATCAGAAAAGACATCTTACTCTTGATGCAACAAATCGGCGCTCTTCGACCGCACGGTTTACGGGAGCTCTGCCTTACCACCAATGGTATAGCTCTCCACCGGAAACTTGAGGGAATGGTCGAGGCTGGACTGACGGGTGTTAATTTGAGCCTCGACACACTAGATCCATGGCAATTCCAAATTATGACTAGGAGAAAAGGCTTTGATGCCGTGATGAAGAGCATTGATAGAGTATTTGAACTTAACAAACATGGAGCCGGCATCAAGCTCAAGATCAATGCTGTCGTCATGCGAGGGATCAACGATCGGGAGATTATCCCTTTTGTCGAGATGACACGTGAGAAAGACATCGAAGTGAGGTTTATAGAGTACATGCCATTCGACGGAAACAAGTGGAACGAGGGGAAAATGGTTAGTTACTCAGAGATGCTGGATCGCATCCGGGAGAAATTTCCCGGCCTAGAGAAAGTGCGAGATCACAAAAACGATACGAGCAAGACCTACAGGATTCCCGGTTTCGTTGGTAAAATCGGCTTTATCACCAGCATGACACACAACTTCTGTGGGTCCTGCAATCGCCTTCGTATCACAAGTGATGGAAATCTCAAAGTTTGCCTCTTTGGAAACGCAGAGGTGTCACTGCGTGATATCTTGAGAGAATCTAATGGCGGAGAGCCAATCGATGACGAAGCCTACGAATCAATGAAAAAGGTTGATATAGACCGGCTTCAGCAAGTATCTAGCGAGCCGACATCTCTTCACATAACGCCCAACGAGCGTAAGCTTCTAGATGTCATCGGGATAGCCGTGAAGGGGAAGAAGGCCAAGCACGCAGGTATTGGCGAGCTGGAACATATGAAGAATCGACCCATGATACTCATAGGTGGGTGACTACTCCTGTCCCTTGGAGCAAACAAGTCTACAAGGGATCATATAGACGCCTGTAATTCCGATTCAAGGCGACTTGAAGAAATCGAACTGAACGAGCACATGGCAGGTCCGCAACGATCCATGCCGGATAGCCGTTTCCATGTCTTACCTTGGGATGCTGTCAGGACTCCTCTCGTCATATCTTCAGCCTCTAATAAAGTTGTCTCCTGGTTACATACCCCGCCAAATATCATAGTACACGGGCAACACCTGCGGTGCTTCTCACGCACGAGCCTACGATATAATGAAAAGAGCAATATTACCAAGTTGACCCATGTGTCCGAGTCTGGCTCAGCTCACATGGTGTCCATCTCGGAAAAGACGCCGAGCAAGAGAGTTGCCAAGGCAGTATGCAGTGTTCACTTCACCAATGAGGTCGCTTGCAAGCTCATAAAGGAGAATCAGATCAAGAAGGGTGATGTTTTGGGGGTTGCTCGCGTGGCAGGGATCATGGCCGCAAAGCGAACATCGGATCTTATTCCGCTCTGTCACCCTATCGCAATAACAAAAGTCTCTGTAGACCTTGTCATACATGAAATGGACGACAGTAACAAAGGGAATGAGAGTGGCCGAATTGATATTGAGGTCACTGTAGCTTGCGAAGGAAAAACAGGGGTAGAAATGGAAGCTCTGACAGCTGCTTCTACGGCAGCTCTGACTGTATATGATATGTGCAAAGCAGTGGATAAGGGAATGAGCATTCAAGGTCTGAGAGTCGTCCTCAAAGAGGGCGGTAAGAGTGGCCGGTGGATTGACGGCGCGCAAAACAATCTAGCTACCTAGGACCTGGGTAGTTCAAATGAATAATACAATTTACCAAATGATGCTTCAAACATCTTAATGTTGATGATCGTGGTATACATACATACATGCTCGCGCCAAAACACTGCCCCGCGGGGAAGTAACCCAGATACCCGGAAGCTTCACTTACATCATAATGCCAACATCGTTAACAAGTTTCTTTGGTAAACCCCTCTCGCACAGCATGCAAGTCTGCCCATTCAGCCATGCTCGACAGTGCTACCGCATGAGATATGATGGTTATTGACTTACTGAATAATGGCTTCGATTAGGGTGCGGATGCTGACTCGGACAGTTCGGGATGCCGGTATTAAACCCCGCCAGGCTGAAGATTCTCTGAGTTAGAAATGTTTTTGCCCAGCTGCGGCAGGAAGCCAATCAGGTCTCGACGATAACAAAGTAGAGGTCTGGTCCACTTTGAGGACCCTTTTCAAGGTTCCAAGCTCCGCGGGGCAACATACATAGTACATATAATAATATACTACACTATATTTGGCGTCTCACTGTGTGGATCTCGGGACATTGAGATTTGATCCAATCAAAATCGAGGTAGTATTTGCTATGTACCTAGTGGGTGGCACTGGGTGCATACGTAGTTCACATCGCATATTAATACTAGAAAAGACGCATTCAGAAACGGGAATCGCAAGAGACATTGATCTTTCTAGATCTTGCATACTACTTGATCGGCAGGATGGTTGAACGCAAATTTCTTCCTCGAGCGTTTGAAGTGGGTAGGTATGTTTGCAAGCAATACGCGTAGTGTTGTGGACGTTCATTGATTACCTACCTAGTAGGTCCTAGGTAGGTAAACATGATTTCTGTATGATGTCAAACCACGAGGCTTGCGCTATTACTAGTTGTACTAGTTATTTCGCCTGTAATCTTCATCCAAATGGGAGAGTATTGACACGTGAGAATCTGTACTACTATGTACTAGTATTAGGTCAAATAAGAAACGAGGAGGTGGTCAGCCATGTCCGTGGATCGTAAACCGTCATCCATTCGATTTTCAGAAGCGTACCACAGTACCAGAGACCAATTCGGCGGTCAAGAAGGACCCTAGCAACTTTTGACAGCCTGGACGCTGTCGTACAGGAAGCAAGAAGCCTGGGAGCCTCGACTTTCAAGAGCGAAGATCCTAACGCACAAACATTAGTGAAATTGTAACCTCCAATCAACGCCTGCTCAAAGATAAACCTGCAGCATTGCAAACACTGTGCTGGACTGTGCCGCTCCTATCGCCGCGCTAAAGTGTCCGGAGGGGCTAGGGACATTGAGGATGCCGTCAGACCAGAGTCCATTGTTATTAATTTTCCTAGATCTCGTTGTTGCTTCAAGATCCCCGGATTTTAGGGTGTCTTGCATAAGGTTGTAGGGGATGGAAGTCTGATGGTTTGTATGTTTGTATCTTACTGACATGTCAGATAAGTACCTAGTAACAATTCTTCGAGATGGTGACGGAATGTTTACTAGGTATTTCTCTCTTTCAACTTCTCACACAACTAGTCGAGGTTATCCTTGCTATGAAAAAAAGCAGCGAAGGGTACTGCGGGTGGTCGGTTCGTTGGTGGAGCCACCAAGAGTCTACTAGGTAGGTTCTAGTGTACTATGTAACACGCGCTACGCATTACAGGTATTGTAGATCTTGCCGTCCGACCGGATCTCGAAGAAAACAACGCACGGTTAGATTGTGACGAATGTGAAGTCATCGTTACTAAGGCCTCCCAGATCTTTATCGACATGACAATCGGCAGGGAATTATGTACGACGGATGATGGTGCAGGAAATCTGTCTGCCATAGAATAAGGCCGGGTTACATCGCAATATATTGCTCCGGGGGGCTAGTTGTTGTAGTAGCCAAACGTAAAAAAGGACGGGCTGGCGCGCCGGCGTAGTACAGGTAACTCCAAAAATGCTCGGCTTTCTCTGGGTTTCGACTTCTTGGAAATCTGGCTCAAGGTTACAGAATACTTAATCTCGATTCACGATGAGCTATGAGGGTGATCGCTCAAGTGTTTCGTCTCGTGGGATTCATTGAATTACTCGCTTTGGTTCTTTAGATGCTAGCATGCCGTTATTTACTAGTACATACTAGTGTAGGTGGTTGCGGAGAAAGATCCCAGGGTCCTAGTAGAATGCCAGAATGCTACAGAGTAATGCTAGTAATGCTTGATGAGACAGCGACGAAAAAAGAAAGGCTGGAAGGGGTCCGAGGAGAAGCCTGACGTAAGTCGACGGATTTTAAACCGCCGAAGATCGGGATCCAGCGAACTTGAACAAATTGGGCAAGAGGACAGGCGAGCAAGCAGAAAATCCGCTGAAATCCATTCAGTGGATATTCATTGAGATAGGACCTAGGTATTCTGTTACTGTACTGTCACAGGTGTACTCCGTAGTACGACTGCCCAGGCTGCCAGGTGGTCACTGGAGAGTCGAGACTGCATCCAACTGCACTGGAGACATCTACTACTATGGTAGAGAAATTAGAAACATTAGAGACATTAGACCCTTAGACCCTAGGTCCCAAGGTCTAGGAGTGAGACCTCAGTGAGGTTGATGCAATTCTGTTACATCCAGCTAATTGTAGGTTTTGGTCGGTTGTGTCGGAATGCGACTGTATTAGCAATAGCTGTTATTAAATTGTTTTGTTGTCGTGGTCCTGGAGTCTTTCAAAAGATTAAATCAAGAAAGAAACAACCCTGGAGGTGTTGGGCATTAGGTGCGCATCGTAGTACCTAGAAGAAGGAATTCCAGAATGCAGAAAACCACCTCACACACAAAAAAAAAAGAAGATTCGATGGAACTATCTCAGCGTGCATACAGATTACCTATACTAGCCTACTAGGTATGTCTAAATGTACCTAAAAGAGTGATGCACAGTATGAATTGGATTATGCAAACTTAGCTTATTTTATCTGGTCAATCAGAGTTGTACGAAATACTTTGGTACTGCGTAATGGACGAAGTGGACGCCGCTTTGGATGTATCGAGGGGCTCCCGACCCATCAAAGTGCCACCACGACCAGTCGATTAATACAGACTTAGGCAAGGACGTACCTAGCATTCATGGACCCACCGATGTATTCGAGTATTTGTGTACGTTGTATTTGTGTATTTGACAGAACGTTATTATCATCATCCCTCCTACCTCTCTTCTCTCCCCTATTAATGTCCCCAATGTCTCTATACCTATACCTATACTTATACTCACACTTATACTACTAATACTACTTACTACTATACGAACCCCGACTTCTATTCTCCCTTACATACGATCACATCACATCTCAATCTCTCTCTCACTTTATGCAAAGGATATTTCCCTTTTCCAATCTCTCATATCGGAGCATTGGAATTTGGAAATTGGAATAGAGTGAACCGGAACTCTCGATCCCTTTTATTTATATTTAATCTTATCCGTTTCTTATCCGTCTCTTATCAAGTCATCAAATCCCACCTTGGAAATTTGGGAATTGGAACTTGGAGACTTGGGAACTTATCACAAGCGTTTCTCCAACTAATCAACTGAGTACACCTAGTACCTAAGGCAGTTAGTTGCGCAGTACCTAGTATTTAAGGTCTCAGAGTTTGATCTAGGCCTTTCCAACACCCCCCAAGCATTGAGCCAAAATCATATAAACTTTCCGACGATATCCTCACCATCCTTTACTTAATCTACCTCACTTGGTAGTTAACTGTTACGATTCATACTTATTTGCCTTTCCGTCATTCAAAGTCGGTTGTGACTTATTGTTGATCCTAGACTCCTAGACATTTATTAAGGGTGTCTGGGTTGAACAATTATTATTACACAATTAATTGGTCGCGCGACGGCTTACGCCGCTTATCGCTGCCCCAACATTCGCCAGTCCTCGCCCGTCCTTCCTTATTATAGGAACCCGCCTGGTTCTTCGGATACCTTCCCACCTGCTATTTTGATTATTTTTTTTTCTAAACGCTGGTATCACAACCTTAACCCACGGTATTTTTTGAAAAAGGAGGATGGCGACCGATTTCATCATGCCTAGGCTACACGAGCAGCCCCAGGCGCATTTCTTCCCATATCAACAACCTACCGTGCCGTCGTCGCAATCCCCGGTCTACCCGTCGCAAGGTTACCAATCCCAACAGATCTCACCCTTAAGCACGTCTAATAATGCTTCACCAACATCGCCAAGGCCTTATCATCGCCAGCGATTACGACCACTTTATATGCCCGCCGTCTTGCGACCGACAGAGCACCCGTCGAAGAAAATAATAGTGAGAAAGACGGAAGCACAGGATGATGACAGTCAGGTGTCCCCTAACAATAGCTTCATCAACCTGAGCGGGTTAGGCGCGCTTAGTCGTTTAAGTCGTCGCACCACAGGCGACAGCGGAAAGTGGATGGATAGCGACTGGGATTTAGATATGTTTCCCAAGCCGACGGCGCAACCCACGCGACAACACTGGAAGGTAAGTCCTAGATCTGTATCCCCGTGTCTCAGATATGCAGCCCTGCAGGGTGCGACATCTCAGAACACATGACTTCATTTCGCTCTTATCCTGTCCCCTCTGGTATTACAAGACCCTCAGCTGACATCTTAAATTCAGCCCGACCCGGAGTCTAGAATGTGCGACGACCCATCCTGCTTACGCCAGTTCAACTACTGGACGCGCCGCCACCATTGTCGAAAGTGTGGCAATATTTTCTGTGATTCGCATTCCGCCTTCGATGTTCCTCTCGACCAAGATGCGAATTATAACCCGAGAGGCACGCCTAGCCGAGCATGCTCGTATTGTTTTTCGGAATTCAAGGCATGGCGTAGTCGGACAAACAGCCAGGCTTCGAGCGAAACCTCTTCCACACACGTAGGTTCGCAAACGGTACCAACGAGCCCGGTTATGTCGACTCCCATCAATGGTCAGAATGGCCAACACCAGGACGTCGCCATGAGTGTTCCCCGAGACTGGAATTGGAGCACATTTTAAGAAGACGGGATACAAATTGATTCGCCAACTGAGGCCTCTGTATGCCTCCAGCCGTTTTCCAGAAAACGAATTCTGAGGACGAAATTATGATAACCCACAACACAACACAACGCATAGCACACAACGCACGACTTACATAATCATTACGGTAAACTTGCCGACAATACCAGAACATACAACATTCACACACATAGACTAGAAGTTTCTGGGATAAACTGGATATATACGGCCCATACCCATCCCATTTTGCACGAGTTACGTGGACAGCATTGCGGTCTTGCACTTCCTTCCAGGCTACGATACCCGATTTCGGTGGAGTAATTTCGATTTGTATACCTTTGAGGGGACGGGGGATGACGGGGGAGGGTGAGGGTCGAGGAGATGATATAACGCATTAGGGGCGCATGTCATTTACGAACTGCATCCTTGAGTCAGGTGACCGGGGAGTTCTGGCAATAAATGGAAGCGGGATTGGGGGTTTGCATACCAAGACATTAGAAAGGAATCTTGTCATGGCCTGGAGTTTTTGGAGTTTCGATAGGCACCGCTGAATGTCGGTTGCCTGTTGCTGGTGGATGCTGGGGTACTGAACCTAATCGGTTTGGTTACACGGTGTTCACAATACGGAGGTTCCTAACCGAGTATCTAGATTAATCGGATTTTTGATTCCCATAACAATTTACCTCGTCCTACAATCCTACCGAAACGCGGCATCGTGACTTCCGATGAGACGTACATCTGTCGTTAGTTTAACCGATTTACTCCGGAGCCAGTCGCAATTCGTCGTTTCCATGTAATGTAAGTAATAGGCGTTCTGGCCTTCTATCCAATCCCGCAGTAGCAATTGCTGCTCCTGGCACCGAACTAAGAACAAAGGGTGGCTTCCTTGCACTGCTAGCGGCTTACCCTACGTGGGCTTGCCGGCGCAAGCAGGTAAATTACGTAATAGCAAGTACCGCGCTCGGTGAAGCTATGACGATCTAGGCAATCAAGCCTATGTAAGCGGCAAGTCCGATCCTAACCTCCACTTAGATGCCTTAGAAACGTTCTAAGTAAGCAGGTAAGGTAAAGTTAGGTGACCTAACCTATTTAGCGTTGGGTCCACCCGACCTGGTGGAACCGGCAGTAGCCGTAAAAGAAGGTAACCTTACATAGGGTACGCGGGTACTTCCAATAATACTTTCTTTCATTTTGAAGTTTCAATACTTTTCACTACGTACTTTACTACTTCCACTGTCCAATCTTCCAACCCGTATCCACCCAAAAATATTGACATCCTCGGTCGCAAGACGGGCGAACGCACAGTTGGGACGTGACCAAAAATGATATTGGATGTCTAAACTCACCTGCGTACCATTGCGTGTGGTTCGTGTGGTTGATGTGCCCATGCGCGTATAAATATCTCAAGGGTTGTTGACGAGAGTCACGATCGCTTGTGCAGCTTTCGCGGTGCCAGTTCACGCTCCGGCGCCCAACGATGACGATGTCTCTTGGCCTTCCGGGATGCCCGATCCCGTTTCAGCAACCCCCTCGGTTATCAGTAGCAGCAGGCCGCAGTTACGGCGACTGCTTCATCGTGGTGGTAGCGTAGTCAAATACATATTTCTCATCGCCACCGACGGCGGATATATCGGCGTTCCGGCTGGCTCGAAAATGCTACTTTGCCACATCGAAACCCTTAGCCACGGCGGTGTGATAATGCACTCGCAATACCTACATACCAAGTATACCTACCTACGTAATTACAATAGCCCTCGCGGGCGGTTGTAGGTGTTGACTAACCCTCCTTCTTGAGAGGCGGGGTAAGTTAGGCATGTAGGACGTCTTCCGAAGAGAGATTGAAAGAGTCCGGGTGCGCCTCTTGGCGACGTCTGTCAAGCATATTCTCGCAGGTCTCCCGCTGGGGACTCCGACCAATTAGTACGTTGGTCTGGACAGTCAATCGGAAACGACCTGGGACCTGGCACAACAGACCTAAATCGATATTGGCGCATATATGATATGATATTACAGGCGCAAGGCGCGTGATCTTGGCCGAATTCGCTGTGATGGAAAGGGATGTGCCATATGTGGAGCAGAGAACATGGGGGAGATCCTCACGATGTCTGTCCCCGCCGCGATGTGTGCGGGGGCCGAGCAGCAAGGGAGCTTGCTGCAAGAGAACCAGAAAGATCGCGAGAAATCTGATCGAACAATGCTGGAGCATCGTCGATACAATCCCCAACGTCCGCATGGTCTCCAAGTTTATCTCATGGTGCAAATTCAAACTTCCGTGTGCACCGTCGTCTACGTAGCAGTAGCTACCTTTGCGTAGTATTTACTCCAGACCACGACGTCGCTTAGTGATAGCCTCAACCAAATTTTGTGTGTCATTTCAAGTGGACATGTTAGGACGAGGGACCCGCCGAAGGTGAGACTTTGAGTGGAGTGTTATGCAGTTCGTGTTCGTCCAATTCATATTTGGCCCCTTCCCAAAGGGCACTCACTCTGCCACTACCACAAGACCGCCCCGTTACTAACTTTGCTATTCAGTGTAGTGATACCAAGTATGCTAATATAATCGCCAATGCAGTTCATGCGGGCCGAGAAATGCAGAGCAATCCTTTCAGTCGCAGAATATGTCTCAGAGCTTGACCGAGCCGACTTACTTTAGATGTTGAAGTTCACGATACGTCGTCATCCGACGACTCGTCTCCCCCACCATCCCCCATGCTACAATTCGCACTACCCACATACTTCGGCTAGGGGGCGTACTGCAGGGAACGATCTTGAATTTACTCGCTAACATACAGTAGAACCCGATGGTAGTCTACCAACTGCATCAACACGGTATTCGTGCCGAGAGCTCTATACCCTGGTCTTGAAACCAATGTCACCAGAACGACTCAACAAATATTACGATACTTCAACTGCACCTCCGTATATTCTACTCTATCTATAAGCCCAAGGCGCCGCTGCTAACAGGGCCATTGGGTTCGCTATACTTGCCAGGAAGAGTGACTTGGGCTGGCGTCTCAACAACATACCTACCTGCCAAACATACTATTCATCTCGAGGTACATCACTTCATAGGTCTCACAGTAGGTAACATTATCCCCGAACTGATCATTCTCTAGCGATGGTAGTTGTTGTCGAGGGGTCGTAGTAAGTTCTCAAATATACCTGTGGACATATTGCCACCACTATCACGTATACAAGTCCTAGGTAGTTACCTACGTATGCGTAGCTAGCGGCGCCGCTTTTAACAACTCAGCTAACGGATCGCATAACTTGCTAGAGACTACCTGGACCAAATTGTACGTGGCTGAAGAAACATTGAGCAACAAATATAGCACATAATGCATTTTTTGTATTACTAGCCCTTTATGAAGTACCCAGGTTTAGCCTTCAAAAAATAGTAAACTAATAAGAGGTGGTTGATACATATCAACTCCTTCTCGGAGCATAAACAAAATCAAGGGAGACGGGGCTATACAGGTTAGTGCCTACAAACACAGCTAAACAAAAGTTTTCGGCTTTATGAAGACGCAATCGAGCCTAATTCTGTCTAGAGTCTCATCAGAGCCAGCGTCCCATTTCCCAATTCCAATCTTAGTGCAGATTTTGTCTTAATTGATCAATCAATATATGAAATCTAGTCGTCTGAATTTCTCATCATGACAGACACTAAGAAACACTACTGCTTCGGAGGCAATATTTTTCCATACATAGTCGCGTCACTTTTATAGATGCCTACCTAAGTGCCTACCCATTCATGCCGTCCTCGTAAATTACGACCGTTCTCTTGGAGGCATGCGTATTATTAATTGTGTGCTTTATATCTCATCGAAACATGGTTTAATCATTCTCCGATCTCGCTCAGCTTTGAGTCCATCATATCTACGGCTATTCAAATGAAAACTGGACACCGGATCCTGTATCTACCTTAAGTGGTCAATTCATTTGGTGAGTTTCAATGGCGGGTTTTTTCACGAATGTATCGACTGTAGCCTTGTAGGTTAGGGATGAATTGGTTTTACCTAAAAATTGCACGATGACCTATGCGAAGGCCTATAGTAAGATTATATATCAAACAGTAATACTCCTCCCAACAATCTTCCAAGGTCTAGTTGAAATGGTGATCCAGCTCAGTTGCAGTGTCAACGGTAGGAACAGAGTGGCCTACTTGATTGCCATCATCTCAGTCCCTAACTAGATTCAAAACGAGTTCTTGGGATATTGCTTTGCCCTTTTTTCTATTTCTTCTACTCTTTTCCCCCCTTCTCCGTGTATTTCTTTTTCATTATCTTCACACATACACAAAACAACTTTGACCAATTCAATTGTCATTTATTTCGATGCCGATGCCGATGCCGATGTGATGTGATGTGTATACGGCAAGCCTCCTCCTGTTGTCATGGTAGGCATAAACTACGCACTCTCCTCGAACATGGACCCCTATCATTCGACGATATAGAGACTGCTTTGATACTCGTGCGTATTTTCTTTGATTTCAATCTATCTCCTGGATTTAATGACTATTTTATTAATATTACTAGTTTACTATCGAGAGTCGATGCCGTTGTGGCATTCACAACCTAGCTCAATACCTACCTATTCTTCTTCAGTATGAGTAACCGGCTTTTCACCTCGCTGACTGCGGCGTAGAGGTTGGCGAGCGATATGGCAGCTGATGAGTTGAGCTCCTCGCAAAGTCGCATAACAAGCCTATTGCTCTAGTTGCGGCTGAGGAGCTTTGTAGTAAGGGACCCAAGGAGCGGTATTATCTAGGGGTCTGTGGGCACAGAAATGCCTACATATGTCACTCGTCTCCCGTTGATCTGTCTTGTGGTTAACGTATTGGTACTCGACATAGGATCCCTATCCACGACACATGATCTGGCCAGGCGAAGGCAAGACGATCCGCTAGTATTGCTGCAGATTAATTCTATAAGGAGAAGAGATAGGGGTTAGCTTAAAAACACCACTCCGAAACTTACATATAGGTATGGTCACTTAGTAGAGTGGGTATACCTAATCTATATCTATTAGGTGGGCAGTGGCCCTGGACAGCTGTTAGCTAATTCAGTGAATTAATGATTCCAAGCCACGACGGCAGTGCTCGTTACGTAGGCACTTACTTATTAATTGATGGCTGGGAGATGGAGCGCCTATTCTAATTAACTCTGCATCGCTTTCTTCCCAGTGACCATGCTCCCCTATAGTGGATCCACCCCTATTCACGATGAGTCAGCAGAGGATTCCTACGCACATTTTCAGATCACCACCGTCAGGAAGCAAATGGGATTTTGATGCATAATCATTAGACATTTTGCGTATCTACACCTAAAGCAATAAACGCTTGTTTCAAATATATACAATGGGCGTGGGTTTTTACATTCGTTACCAAGACCCATATTTTATCATAGGTTCGATCTCGTAATCATCACCTATTCCCTTCATGCAGTGTGCTTTTCGTAGCCATCCCTTTTCCTGGCTCCCCAAACTCCGGATATGATTTGTTAGCAGTGGGCCGCTGTAGCAATAATACTCTAGTACCTAACAGATACCTGTATTGATAACTCCCACAAATGCGACTGGCGCTCATTTGTTTTCCACGTCTGACGTGTAGAGACCCGAGATCTAATTCTAGTAATGCTTGCCGGTTGACTTTCCGTTGACTCGAGCAGCAGACGATGGGTGCAACTTCTCGTTGCCGGTGGACTCGTCGCTGTCCTCAGAAATCGCATCTTCAACGCCTTCGCCGTAAACTTCGCGTTCGAGGCCTTTCGCGGCGTCCCAGCTAGCCTTTTCTGCCAACATGACGTTGCTGAGACGACGATCGGGGTTGACCTTAGCACGTACGACCTCCGCCTTACTGCGGCGAAGATAACTCGCGACGAAAAATGACATGAACAGATAAGTAAGCGGAAGCAGGTAGAAGACATTAAGCCAGATGGCGAAAGTGGCGCCGGTAGTCGTAATGCAGTCAACCTTTTGAAATCGGGTCACGTAGCTAGCAGTCGGATCCGCGGAGTCAGCTACCACAGTGGCCGCTCCTACGGCTCCAGCGGCGCCGAAAAGTGACTGCTTCAGGCTATCGAGAAAAGTCTCGGAGCTAGGAGTAGCAGTCGCAGCAGCAGCGATGCTGGATGCCACAGAATTGGCCTCGGAGGCGGCAACTCTTACTTGAACCGGGATGGAGTACGAGACGAAAGAGTGAATGATGGCAGCGGATGCGCCAATGATAAACTGCGAGATTTGGAGAGAAGTAAGCGAGCGCTTCACTAGCGTGGGTACGCGGATGTTGAAAGCGGTCACTGTGTAGTATGTGTACTGTTTCGAAATTAGCGACAAAGAATGTTTTAATTCAGTTATACAGTCAAGACACTCACCATTAAAGCATGGATAGCCGAGTTAAAGCACACGAAGATCCAAATAGGAGCCGACATATAACGCATACCAGCCCACATAGCCATCATGGCACCGGCGTGGTGGTAGGTCTGGAGAGTAGAGCTCAACTTTCCCTTGGCGAGAATGATGAGAGTATCGATAACTTCGTAAAACTTGCTAATATAGAAGAGCCAGCCGTAGAAAGCCAAGCCCTCGTTCCAGAGACGACCGGTTTCAGCCCGGCTGGGGAAACTCCCAGCTGTTAGAACGTTGTCGCCATCTATAGATTGCCAAAGATTCTGGTCTTGATTGTAGTTAAGCGCATTGCCTAGACCAGCTGGCCCATGAAATTTGCAGAGGCTGTCAACAGTGCCAGCCCAGCCGTCAGGTCCAGCCGGGCTCACAATTGTGCTGCGAAGAGCGTGGAACATGCCGATCCAAGTCCATGCTGAGTAGACGGCAAGGAATACGTTGTGTAAGACCACCAAAAAGTGGAATGCCTTAGTTTTGCTGATAGCCCAAGGTTTCTTACCGGTAGACTTGTTGTAGATATTCAACAACTTGGCAGTGATCGCGTAAACAGTTGCGATCGTAATCGGCACCTTTGGGTCCAACGCACTGACGTACAAGTTATCTGGTATGGTGAAAGGCTGATCAAAAGGTGGAGGAGGGATCGTTTCTGGGACTGAATGTGGCGGGAATCTGAAGAGCGAAGCCGCAGGAGGCGAGAGGAAAACTGCGGGCGCTGCCATGGCTAAACCTATGTGATATTCGGTCTTGTTTTCGATCAGTAAAAGTTGAAGATTGTTGGTTTCGATATGATACGAGTTGCACACGCGACAGGTCGTTATGGTCGTTATATGTGCATCAGCTCTGAGCAAAACGACCAGGGTGTATAGTTGAGGGATCTACGAGTACATCAAACGGTGAGTTGGAACGATGAGTTCGAAGGATTTAAGTAAATTTCGTGATGAAAGGTTGTACACCAAAAAGAGATGACGATTAATAGAGAGAATGGCAGAAAGGACTGTTTTCCTCCTCGATGCTACCAAATAATACGTGTTGATTTAAGAAGGAAAAGCAAATGTTAAGAAAAAAAGAATTGCTGTAATACAGATTGTAGCTTGTAGCATGTAGCAACTGGACCGCGGCATAAAACCTCTACCGCTGACCTACAGTACCCTCCCCAGGGCTACCCCTGGAACGCGCTAAGACTGAGTTTTGGCTGGGTTGAGGTTCTAGAGGTAGAAGAGGACCAATGGCAACCGCGCAGCGACGGTACCTAGCCAGTCACGCTACCGTTGCTACCGTTCCGCCGCTCAGGTGCCACAGGGGCCACAGGGGGCCACAGGGCTCAACAGTTGAAGGGGTAGGCTAGCTTCCTTCGACCTCATTGGTCCGTTCACTCGTAGCTCTGCCAAATCGGGTATGAAAGCGCTGTTTTCGGGTTGGGTTTCCAGAGCTCAATTCCATTGCCGTCATCCGAACCTTGGAAATCATTGTACGTTCAATGTTGTACGTAGTATTATTTGATATGATGTATGCTGTACAACTCAAGACCTATCAATTTCGCCGTGGGAAAATATCCAGATGTACCTACCTAGGACCTACGACGTAGTAGGTATATCATGATATCCATAGCATTGGGGTTACCGAGAGCAACTGGAAAGTTTTCTGCGAACCGTTAATGAAACAGCGTTTGACACAATATAACATACAAATGCATGGAGCAACAGAAACACGACAACATTTCGAAGTCAATGCATCCATTCTGACCGACTTTGAGATGACATGTGCCCGTTTGCCAGTATGAGATGCCGAGGAACATCTTATGCCCAGTCTTGGTGGATCTCTTAATAAACATCATCTAAGATGCAACTGGGCAGCTGGGCAACTGGGCGGGCAACTGGGCAGGGTGCGAAAGGCGGCTTCTGCAGCGAGAGGCTCCCGGTCTAAGGGGACAGGGACGTCTTTGAGCCCCCAAGCAAAATCTGCTCCGGTGAGGGGGAGTCCAGATTCCATGACGATCACCAAACTTAAAATGTTGGCAGCGGGTGAGCGGTTGAACCAGGTGAGCTCGAAATATGCCCAAGGGCCCAAGGTTTTGAAACCACGAGTACCATGAGGTGACACATGTCGACGCAAACTCATGACACTTTTAAGTTTTATTTAATTTGGAAATATCATCATATATTCCTCCTTCGTAGCAGGGTTCGAAAGGCGCCGTCTATATACTCGCTCGCGGTCGTGTGCAACAGTAAGCAGTTCTACGTATTAGTGAGATGAATCTAGAAATGGTGGGATACTGTGGGATATTGTGAATCAGTAAGTACTATGTACTAGTAGACGTGACAAAGGGGACAAAGGGATGTTCGTCTATGCTGTAGCCTGTAAGGGCTTGCCAATGTAACCTACTATGTTGCGACGTTATCTGGCCTGGTAATCGTAATCAAGCTTCGAATTTCCAAGATCCATTTCCCAACAAAAAAAAAAAAGGCTTGGATGTCTTCCCCTCATTGGCCCCGCGCGTCGTAACTTTTTTCTTTAGTAAAATCTTTTTTTCCCTATTCTCCATCCAGGGTCTATTGCCAAGAAGGAAAGCGGTCTAGGGGAACCCAGCACGCGGGATGATGCGACAGATTTAGGAAACGATCTCTCAACAGATACGTACCAATCTAATCATCATTGGGTTTTCAGATAAGCGGCTATGGTAAAACAGACTTCGCAATAAATATAATCAACAAAAGTACGTACGTATAGTTAATCCAATATGGCAAGTTTCGCGTTCTCTAGTTTCCAGTCTCCAGTACATAGTATGTAGTACGACTTAGACATTGCCCCTCCCCCCAACAAATTTGTGACAGGGAGGCACGCGAATCTGCGAATCTTGCTTGAGACCTGGCTCTTTAACCGAATATTAAGTTGCCATCTCTGTTACGAACTAGCCCTGGAAATCTATGATTTTATGCCTACCAGCCTACAGTTTAATAATTCAATCGTTATTATGGATGATCTATTAACAAAGCCTCGAGTTTAATATATAGATTGAACATCGTATCGTAGGTGGCGCTCCCAGCCAGCCTGCCTGCCTGCCTGCCAAGTTCAATTCGCAATACTACATAAAAAAGCCACTTACAAGCCACTTGCAAGCCACTTACCCACTCATGTCCGATAGATCTACATTATTGATTCACTTAGTTACATTCAATGTTATTTCTAGGTAGACATCTTGGCGTTGATCGGGTTCCGCGGGCGGCTACTGTATCTCTCGTATGTTCCTGTGCTCCTACTGCCGACTTCCCCGACGCACTAGAAAAGCGACAACGCCTACGGCCATGAGTTTCGCGAATAATTGATGTGATGTGGTTGTGGTCAAATTGGATAAAAATCTTGCGATTGATGCATCTCACCGTGAGCACCGTGAGACGTGCAGGCTCAATTGCTGGTTTATAAGTCCGAACGCTAAAAGTTGTCTGACCTTGACTAATTCTCGCTCATAGGTGTCGGTAGAAGCAGCGAATTACAGCTGTGGCCCTAATACCCCACAATGAGGCTATCCAGAGAAGGAGCTGAGGTTTACCCCAATTTTTAAGTTCCCAAGAATCAAGGTTGATTGTGATTGGTTCTATTAACGAGAATGATGACTAAGGAGCCGAGGTTGCGTGGGCGCACAGTCTATCCATACCTAGAACTGCAAGGGGCGCCTTCCCCTTCCACCTCAGCCTTTGGAGGATTTGACACTCCCAAGGATTCTTTGAAGTCAACTTGAACTCCAACTTGAACTTCAACTTCAAAAACTTTAACGAGATTCAGAAGAGTCGTGAACTCAAAAAGTTCACTTGCTTCTGCAACAACTTTGTAATACCTTATCTCGAGATTTACAACTTCACAGCTTGAACTTGTCACATAATTCCATATAGGAGTTTATATATTGAATCTAAAAACCACAACCCCTTGAATTGATCATCTTTGTGTCGCACGTCACCGGTTTCCCCGCCTCTACAATTCTACAATTCTACAATGGGTGCCACTCACCATCTCGCAGCCCCAATTCCCACAGAACCTCCCGATCTTGAATCTGATGAATACTTCTCCGAACTACAATGGAAGGTCTTGTTTGCCTTAATCAACGCTTCTATCCCGTCGTTTGTCGTCGAGTCCAGCACGACAAACAAAATGACCCAGCTATGCATATCTCAGTCTCAGTATGACGAAGCTTATGAGCGTACTCGAAGATCTCTCGTACATCCACCAAGCCAAGAGAAGTTTCGCCAGTATATGGAAGCGAGCGTGTTGGACAACCCTCGATTTACGCGAATGCTTAAGCGTACCGTACAGAGTCTCTCGCTCACCAATCGTAGGCAATTAGGGCGTATCCTAAATTTGATAGTGTAAATATCCATACACACCTGTCACTTCAGCCTTTGGTGTTGAGATCCACCACAACTAATGATATATGGAAAGGACTCGTCCCGTCAGCCTGGCCTCGACGGGCTATTATACTCCCTTACATGAACAACCAGTTCATATTAGAGAATCAATCATCCAAGCATGGAATCAATCATGGATCAGTGTCTGGCCATTCCTCGCAAAAACTATTACCAAATTGGCTCGAGTATGTTTCGCTAGAACAGATCCCTTGTTGCACGAGATCAGTGACTTCAAGGATGTTATAGATGACTACAGGCCCGGGCCAACATTCGACTTCGGTTTCATGCAATTAGAAGCTGGATCTGAGCCCGAAATGGTAGACACGGACGTCGTAATTGTCGGCTCCGGATGTGGAGGAGCAGTATGCGCTAAGGTCCTTGCGGAGGCCGGGCACAGAGTGATTGTAGTCGATAAGGGTTACTACTTCCCCCCTTCCCAACTGCCTATGGAAGTCGAAGCGGCCCAAGGATTTCTCTTTGACGGTGGTGCCGCGCCCACCGTTGACGGGTCAGTGAACGTTTTTGCAGGGAGCTGTTGGGGGGGAGGCGGAACTATCAACTGGAGCGTTTGCCTCCAGCCTCAGGGGTACGTGCGGAAAGAATGGGCTGATAAGGGCCTGGCCTTTTTCACTACACAAGAGTTCCAGAATTGCATTAATCGTGTGTGGGATTTCAGTAAGTCTCTCTTGATGTTTCTGTGTTCAAGAACAAGCCTTTTGTGGCTGGAAACACGGAGACGGATCTAAACATACCTAGGCTTTGCTAACTTTAATCGTAGTGGGTGCCAGCGATGCTCATGTGCGACATAACCATGGAGCAAAGGTTATCCTTGAGGGAGCCGCAAAGCTTGGCTGGTCTGCGAGGCCGTGCCCCCAAAATACCGGTGGCGCTGAGCACTATTGCGGCCGCTGTTCGTTAGGTTGTGGATCCGGCGAGAAACGGGGCCCGGCCGTAAGCTGGCTTCCCGCTGCCAAACAGGCAGGCGCGCGGTTTATCGAAGGCTTCAAAGTCGACAAGATACTCTTTGAAGGCAGAGCCGGATCTAAAAAGGCAGTAGGAGTGTCAGGAACATGGACATCACGAGACAAGAATGGAAACGTCCATACGCCTGAGTCACACAAGACAGTTAGGCAACTTCGAATCAAAGCAAAGAAAGTGATTGTAGCATGCGGCACGCTTCACAGCCCGACGTTGTTAATGAGAAGCGGACTCAAGGTAAGGCCCCGAATTATAGCAGAACATGATCTTGGGTTTTGCTTAACTGGCCTATTCCTAGAATCCCCACATTGGCAAGAATCTCCATTTACACCCCGTCAGCCATATAGATGCCACATTTGATAAGGATATAAAAGGTTGGGAAGGTGAGTATCATCCATTGTACGCAGAGTATGCATGGCAATTGAGCTGAACGTACTATGCAGGGGGCATCTTGACGAGTGTGTGTACTAGCTTTGAAAATCTCGACGGCAAAGGACATGGGGTCAAACTTGAACCGAGCAGCTCGATTGTAAGACCTTTCTCTACCTTGCGTAATGATCTTCTATTCACAGAAACTAATTCTAATATAGCCCGACATGTTTCTCTTTGAGCACCCGTGGCGGAATGCCCTGCAGTATAAGCTCGACGTGCTCCGTTGTCGACAGATGAATACCTGCATTGCCATAGCTCGAGATCGCGACACCGGTCGCGTATATCCAGATCCAGACGACGGGCGTCCTGTCATCGATTATCACCCATCAGCCCACGACCGTAAGCACATACTAGCAGGTATCGTTGCCCTAGCGAAGATGTGCTATATCCAAGGCGCGACCGAGATATGGCCTTTCATCCGTAGTGTGCCATCATTTGTGCGATGTTCAAAAACAACCGGCCCTACTACGGAAAGGGGCGAAGACGATGCCATCGATCAAGGCATCAACGACCCCGATTTCGCTGCCTGGATCGAAAAGCTCGAGCACACTGTCCTCGACGCCCCAGACGCGACGTTCAGCTCGGCGCACCAGATGGGCACTAATCGCATGAGCACGCACCCGTCCCGCGGCGTCGTCGACCCCGAAGGCAGGGTCTGGGAGGCGCAGAACTTGTATGTGAGTGATGCAAGTGTCTTTCCATCTGCGAGTGGGGTCAACCCTATGATAACCAACATGGCTATCTCGGACTGGATTGCTAGGGGCATATCGCGAGACCTGAAGAAGGAGGGTCGTCTTCGCGCCGCGCTGTGAGATGTCGTAATGCCAAGGAAATGTTATCATAAAATTTGCTCTATGTAGGCTAGCATCGTATGCCTATATTTGCCTTGCTTCTTGAGTACCTATTTGTATACACGTATCGCATGTATACACGGAGAATCAGACATGCTCGGTAAGGACTAGTACGACCTCAAACAATTTCCATAGTGTTTTCATAGCTTCCAGGTTCCTTCTTAATTCCAAGAATATTTTGTAATTATCAATTTAAAGTGCACACGTGAAAAGTCCCGAGTATTTTCATGTTATGAAGACCTGTATATAATTATCCTCACATGACAATTGAATCCCACATGTACCACAAAGTCTCACTTACCTCAGTGAATATGAGATTTGACAGGTTCCAACTTGTTGTCGGGTCAGACCTTTGTTGATCTGTGTGTTACGCAAGGAAAGCTAGATTCATCATCATTTCGCCTTTCGGTCTATTTACTCTCTTTGCGATAGCGCCTCGCCACCGGTATCAGAGAGCGAGATTTCCCGATTCTAGCGGCGGTAGCCATGTTGCGATTTTAGAGGGGTCGTTTCGAAAAAAACCTGATCGGGTTCTGCTTACGCGATCATCTTGCAGCAGTTGGAGACTCGAAAGTCGAAAGAGTCAACAATGCATTGCTACCTTGTAGAGAAGAAGAAAAAATGGGGGCAATATTGGGGACCGAGTATGACTCCTGTAGAACCTTGCTCTGTCTATTCCCTGGAGTCGAAACTAACATCGAAGGTAATCATAATAGGGGTTGGGGGCTGAGATCTAGGTGAGGCTACTGCTACCCACCGTAACGAGCTCCGGTGCTAGGTTTAAGTTGCCACGGACGCGGCCATACCTCACTGCAACGTCATGAAGACATGAAGACACGACCTCAGACAGCGAGGCTGCCGTGTCCTCTATCTTTTCCACGCTGTCCTACCCTCACGAAACCTGGTAGCTTGAAACGTACCCAAGCATCTAGCAGCCGACATGACTGAGTAAGATATTGGGTCGCACGAGGAAGGGCCGGGGAAGGAGAAACTTCCGTCGAAGGTCAAAGCTACCTAATATTGATGTCATACGCGCATCCCGGAGACTCACTTACCTAGGACCTAGGTTATGTACCTACCTACCTTGTATGTAGATTAAGTGCTAGGCGTTTCTTTGCGGGCACCCCCCCTTTTTTGCGAGTCGTTTCCGGGTCACCTTACAGATTGGGTATCAAGGCTGTCTTGTCTAACTAGCCCAGGTGAAGTGTTCGCACACGTCGGCCGGCGCTCGTGCATCTCGACTATTTCTTCTTCGATGGAAGTAAGTATTAATTGTTCCTCGACTCAGCACACTGCTGATATGAAAGGCATTATCGTCGATCGCTCCACACAGGATGCGACAGTCAGCGCCCCTTTTGGTAAGTAGGGCTGGGAGAGATAGAGTGGGAAAAGAGGACCTAGGTTAAGGCTAAGGTGCGTGTAGATTACATGATCTAAGTGATACTCGACGCCCCTGCTTAGGAGTCGCGCCTTGCTTCGGCCACCCGTCCGGGAACACCTGTTCGTTCAGGTTGTTGTCCGGGTCGTACATAGGTACCTTAGATAGTATGTAGGCGCATCCGTACTTACATACATATTGATGATATACCTAGCCATCGCGAATTGGCGGTGAATGGATGTATGACTTGGGCCGACGTACTTCTCATGTCTGTTTTATCGGATCTTCCCTGATCGCGGTTACTGCGCCATCCTCATGCGAAATCTAGATGTGACGAAGGTGACGCCACTTTACTTTACTTTGAGCATCAGATGTTGTACTGGACAGCGAAGTTGAGGTAGGCAACGCTAGCAGCTGCCATGCGCTGAAGCTTGGCAATGCGGAGATGCGGCATAGCCCCCCGAAGAGCAGGTAAGCCAGCCCGTAAGCCAGGTAAACCAGGTGTATTTGCCTGGCCTTAGAGCTCTAAAGCCCTAAAGCCTTACTAAGTCTATAGCGTATTACCGCATAGAGGGCACGCATGATCCGAAACCTTCTAGCCCCCAAGCCTCCCCAAGATGTCTGAGACGGATTAGTCCACAAAGAGGAAGAGGAGGAGAAGAAAAGCGAAACAAGCGACCGATTAAACTTTCCCGGCAGTCTGGTAGTCTGGGCAAGAGAAGCGGCACGGCCGATAAACTTTCGGGCCTTCCCGCGTTTCTATTTCCGGCCCCCTTAAACTTTCCAGGCGCTAGCCCTGGTTTCTTTGTAGGTACTATACAATACCTACTACATACCTACCTAGGAGGCTAGGACCTAGGTAGGTAGATAATCTATTAGTATGCGGGTTGCTACTAGCCCCTTACCACATGTAAATACTTTTTCCATATTACATATGAAATATCCTAGCTTAAAGTCCTACATGATATACTAAGCTTCTAGTGTAAATGATTGATGTTCGTACGATAGCCAATGAGAATCGCTGACACCACTCATAGTCCGCTGCCGTGCCCATAACCCCGAAACGGGGGTTTGATTAATGAGAAGAATAGGTAAGAAAAAAACCGGCTGAGTGCTTTAAGTTTGGAGGTGGATGTAACAGAAGGATGGAAAAGGAGAAATTCCACCCGGCATTAGGGGACAGAGGTAGGGGGGCTAGGGGAGTAGGGGAAACTCAGCCGCACTAACCTCCCTAACAATTGCGACCAACAGGCTATATTCCGTCTCCCCATCTTTCCAAGAAAACGGGAATTGGCTGATAGGGCTGTGGTGATCCCGCCTCGCAATATGCCTCATCCGCATGGGATGCATACCTACATAGGTACCTAGGAACACTACCTAGGTATGAATGAGACATCTGGGCATCTTACGGTCAGCACCTTGAGAGAGAGGGGGGATGGTCAGCAAGCATATGCGGGAATCGCGCAAAGGTCATAAGATTTCCTTGATACATTTACTCCGGACTCCTTTACCAATACCTACCTAGTACTCACTACCTATTCTCACTGCATCTTTTTCTCACCGCGTGTATCCCGCTGCGATACACCTGGCGCTTAGGATCCCATGATATACCGACCTGCATTACACAGCAGCCCGGAAATTAGAGTATCTGGGAAGAAGTCATTTTCGCATGACATGGAGGTTATGTGCCATCTGCCTGCTGGCTTGTTCAACGAAACGTCACAGTCCCACCATGCCACGGTGAAGGATATGGGAACTTGTGGTCTCGAACGACGGCTCTGATATGGAATACGGCGCGCATTCAATTGTCATGCTATCGTGTTAGATAACTCTTTGCCGCAGCCCTACATCCGTCCACGGTGTTGATACCCTACCATGCCAACATTTCTTATCAGAGCCGTTGTTTGGCCTATGTTTTAGAAGACAAACTTCTCGGCAGCTGGATGACTGACTGACTTGCGATTACTCTTCCGTGGCACTCTTTATGTCCGCGTGGCGCAGCATAAACACATGTCAAGTACTCCCCCCCCCCTCCTCCCCCTCCAAGAAACGTGAGGACCACGCAGCCTAAGGTCGTACCGTACATCACACCCCGTCCCTCTCCTGGGTACCCAGCTAAAAAGAGGGAGTCCTGAAGATCCCCCACATTTTCCCCTAACGAAAATAAAACAGCGCCCTAACTGGATAGAGTTGCCTATTACCTACCTATTTGGTACATCGACGATCCCGTCTCGGACCCACGGCAGACGGGTTGATATACGCGGGAAGAGCGTACTACTATAGCGCTCATAGATACTATGAATATCATATCTGATTATGTTAGGTGTGTATCGTAAGAACAGGACATTCGCACGCCGCTAGGTACGGTAGTAGTTAAGAAATCGCACAATCGCAGGATTCACTGACCGAGGAGTGGATTGCGAATATCCCAAATGTTTCCATACGTCGTAGCAGTAAAACCTCGCCAGCAGCCTTTTTTTTGGTGGCTGCTTGTCTCGAACCCGCGAATTAGCCCGCCGTTGTTCCGGTACCACTCAAACCGTGCCATGGATGGGCCTGAATACCCAGGTAGCAGGTAGAGCTTCTCGCGACAGCAACTCCGGGTAAACTACCCCAATCCATCCCTCTGTTACCATTCCTTCCCGTGCCACGGCGTCCCTATGCGCGCGATATGCGGTGTACCGTCGTAAAAAAGAACTCAAAGAAGATTTCGTCCTTATGGGATTCCTTTCCTCTTTTGTCGCGCATGTCTTTTTCGCTGTGGGTTGCTGACACGCATGGCCTGTCGCATGCTACTAGGCTAGGGCATTATAAAGAGCTTACTACTGGGAGTCGTAGTACCGCAAGACGGGGAACAGGTAGACCGGAAAGGAAAGTCCTAAACACCCTCCCAACGGTCGAGTCGAGGTGGCACGGCGCATGTAACGAAGTGTTACGTTCCCTTCCTCTTTCTTACTCACGCACATCCCAAGCGTTAGAACCCAGACGCAGAAAATGATTGAGAAAAAAAAAGGAAAACAAGTCACCTTCGGAGAGTAATAATGTGGCACAGATTGCTATGAACTTGATTTTGTTCAATTAACTAGCTACTATATGTGACTTCAAACTAAACAATGCAGGGGGGAGCTTTTTGCACAATTGCCGACGGCATTGAAAACTACCACCAGGGTCGTCGCCGACATTACACCATAATCCAGCATCTCATGCCACTTAGTCGATACCATGCGCAGCAATGTATCCCTGTGTGGCTCACCTTCACTCTAGCCCGGGGAAATATTTTATTCGCGCCGGGAGGATCCGGAAGTAGTGAGACGGTGCTACATTTGCCGCACATCATTCCTAGCCATCTACCCCATGAGGGAACAAACCAAACTCCCTTCGTCGGCTACTGCGGCTTCCTGCATGTCCAGCAGTCCGCACCACGTATGCCCACTCTGAGTTGGTAGAGCTGCCGCGTCTTGCATCCAGCTCGACGCGGCGCTTAGGTAAGTAAGCCTCTAGGAGAGGTTGTGTTCCGGGGTGGGTGATGACGGCTCTAGAGATGACGTGGGCAAGACGGCGAGTAAAGGGCTTCGCATGTCCCCGCTCAGCAGGGATTTCCATATTATGCCCAGCTTCTTTTTATTTGATCGTGAGATCTTTCCCCCTCTCGCTTCCAAGTCCCAGCTTTTGAGTTTTCGGATCGTTGCCGATCTTGCCACGGTTCGGATCGCGAAATGCTCAAAAATGCCTTGGCATGTTTGACAACCAGTGTCTGCTTTTCATGTCGGTTTCTATGCGAAGCTTGCAGAATCGACCGCGGAAGAAATGCAATTGCGGGACCCTGTCCTCTGCATTCTTCCTCTCAAATATTCCGTCGTCGCTTGAATGGGATTTCGTATTTCGAAGAGGGTGTTCAACGTCAAGTTGAATAGTCGTCCTTCTCGTCGTGTGAAGTCATCATTAAGCCCGTTAGGAATTATTCGTTATTAGGTCGTTCGTACAGTCGTAACTCATGAAACCGAGGCCTGGGAAAAGGAAAATAAAAGAAATTTTATAGCGAGCGCGCTGACGGAAGGATCGAAGTTAATCGCCCACAATGTCGCGTTTTATTTGATCGGGGTATCTTTTTTTCTAAGAAAGCCGCTTTATGCCGTTTAATGAGGAAAAGAAAAATGTGGTAATCCAAAATCCACTTGTCCAGTCCTGGTCTTTGCCGGGCGATGATAGGGTGCATTGCTGCGTATACCTCTTATTTTAACGTATAAAGGAAAATCCGACCTCATATATCTCGAGGCACTGCCCTACTTGTAAATGCAATCAGATAGTCCACCCAGTCCCTGACATGATAAGGTGAAAGGAATACAGCCTATGACCGAGCTGGCGGTTGTTATATAGGGGATATAATTCCCAGTGAAAAAGAAAACACAGACGCTCGCTTGCTAAACAGAGAAAATAAAAAAGAAGAAAACACCGAGATTATTATATATGCCAAGAGATCGAAAGTTCGCTCCTGGTCGATGCAAAACGCCGGTATGCCTTGGGGGTGCGATGAGATCTATGTCGCGGATCCCTGGTTCGGTCTGAGGGAATCCTGAACCAAAATCGTTTACGAGGTCGTTACCACTGGGTGGTGATCCCCCGTGGTGGACGGTGGTTGTCATATGGTCGTCGTGTATTCTTGGTATCGATCCCAACCGAACCCGCCGTATCCAACGCCTACACCACATTGCGACGCCAACATGCTAGGAAGCGGCAGCGCCGGAATTGGGGATGTTACCATCGGTGAACTATAAAACATCCCGGCCGTAGAGAATGGTTGACTGTACGGCACCGTAGGCGAGGGTACTTGGATTTCGTGCAGTGACATGTTAGCCCATATCGGCGTATTTGAGTCTACCGAGGAAGTGACGCTCGGACTGGAAGGCAGCACGCGCCATGGCTCAACCGGAGCGGGCATGGCAGGCGAAGGTGTAGACTGCGACCAAATGTTTGCGCCAATGGGCGAGCTAGGCAGTAATGGCGGTTGGCGGACAACATCGACGATCTTCGGCGGCGGCGGTAGCAGGGGTTTATTCAACAATCCCATGATGCTATTTTTGACTTCCTCGCTCTTCCCACAAAGCAACTCTCCAGCTCCCTCCTCTTCTAATCCTTCCAGCGCAGAAACGTGAGTCCTGAAAACAAACTTGTTGATGGCCTGGACGAAATCTTCGTGTAACTTCTTAGCGTGCTGCTCCTTTTCAGGCCATTCGTATGTGTCAGCCTTGGCGTTAACACAGTAGATTTCCTTGTGATACTCGATGAGCGCTTCTATCGAACCGGGCGTAAGCTTGTAAGCGACCTCGTTCCGCAATACCATGTCAACGTGAACGATATATGCTTCGACATGTATAATCTGGTAGTTGAAGATGGCCTCTATCAACGGATTAGAATCCCTGCGCAGTTCGGACTCGGGCGCCTTGTCCAGCATCAGCGAAGTTAGGGTCCAGATAGCATTCGGCGACGACAACGTCTCGGTCAGACATCTTTGATGTTGCGGTATGCTGTTGAGCGGTCTTTTGACTCTGTTGATGCGCTTGAGAGTTTGCGTCAACCACGGTTCGACCTTTGAACCCAAGACAACGTTGACGGAAGATGCTCGGGGAGCAAAAGCGGCGGCCGAAGCCGGTAAAAGTTGTGGGGGCATCGTCTCTAAGTTTAGGGCTCTCGAGGTAGGAGGTAGGAGGTAGGAGGTAGGATGACGGAGGGGGGAAACGTGACAAGGAATATTTTGTAGAAGCGGCGGAGAACAGTTGCTCAAGGGTGAAGGAGGATCAGTATAGATGGGAAAGATGAATAATAATAATAAAAATACGGCACCCGGGACTAGGCGTTCCCAATACTGGGTAATTAGCGTGTACGCCTTGGACCGCAAATAAGAAGAAGAGAACGATGGACGAGTATCTCGTGAAGAGGAAAGAAGGAGTGTAAGAAACTCGTGTTGGTGGGTGGTGGGGGTGTGTTATAGCAATCCTCTTCTTCGGTGCTGCTCGGTGCTCTTAGATCCTTAGGTGCTCTCTAACCCCTTGTATGCCCATGTAAGTAGGTTGTGTGCGATGGGATTATATCCTCCAACTGCCAGAAGCCCATCTAATCCCTCTCGGAGCATGCCTAGCTTTGTTCGATCAGGCCTGGTTCTGGTTTCCTGTGGATGGCCCACCGTCATGCATTAGGAACACCACCATCACTCAGACGCAGACGCAGATATAGGTAGCATCCGCAGACGAGGCACCGCAACAATGGCTACATGCGCTACATACGCTACAGGGCCGATGTATTGTAGCATTGTAGCATTGTAGTTTGTAGCTTTGTACATAGCTTTCTGGGTACTGGGTAGGTATGATTTGGTATGGTTTGGTACGGTAGGCATCCAGAAAAAAAAAAATCCACCGACACCACGGCCGACGCATCCTGACCATCCCAGTCATGCGCGGCAAAGAGGACCCAGTGTAGGGCCATGGGCCATGGAGCCCTTGGAGGAGCCCTTGGAGGAGCCCTTGGAACCCATGTAGATTTTTTCTGGTGCGGCCTTTTGGCTTGCACTGCAACTTGAGTGGGCTGTGTTGCGACTTGCATATTTTGAACAGGTTGTAGACAAATAAGAGAAGATTTAGTGAACGGAGGCAGCTGAAAAAAGCTGCAGTGTGGCCAGTGCAGCGCCACCGGTCGCTAGTACCCAAACCTCAAGGTTGTTACCTACCTAGTAGTATTGTATGGATTGTACCGGTACCTGCCTAGGTACAAGGGGGGTCCCCTACGAAAGAAGCTTGAGCCCGAAAAAAAAGCCCAATGCTTACACCACAGATGAGGTATCCATGTATCTCTGGAGCCCTTTTGGGTCTAATGCGGTACCCTGTACAATACATTGTCTGATGGTTTTAGTCTCCCCTATTCCTTTTGAACAGGTGTAGCCGTCGGTCATTCCATGATACAGGGCTACTACATAGTACTGGCAGACTTGTACGGTATCAAATCAACTTCGTCATCATGAAACATCCATGGATGAAACAACACAAGTTATTGATTTTTTTTAGTGTTTATGTATCAATATTGGTTATATCCGAGATAATACAAAGAGAACTACTATGGTATAACAAGATATTAGACTATAGTAGTAGAAGGCAATATGACTTGTGATCCATCACTCGTATACTATTACCTAGGTCCTAATAGTAGGTCCTAGTACCCCTAGACTCTAGTAGGAACGTTCGTTTCAACCGAGACCATGTCCCGATATCGCCGTCCTTCCATCGTCTCATATGCCATATGCAAATAGACACTAGTTCCATATTGAGACTCGTAAAATATGAATCCAGTCTCTCGGTGATTCTTTTGAGGTGTGATATTCCACATATTAACGTCGCATTGCAACACAAATACATAAGCACATTAATAAGTTCCGAGATGTGATAGCTCTACTAGTCCTCGATACAGGGACTCCGCTACCAATAACCGCAGTGACATATCTACTAGCCTTTACTTTAAAACATCATGAGGCTCACCCAAGGAACTGTAAACGTATCTACGTGCGGGGCTAGCCTCTTCCTGCCCGTCCTTATGCGGGCTACAGCTACGCTGGGTGAGCAGAAGCCCTCGTAATGACCGAAGGAGGCTTGCTGTTGCACTCATGCATACTACCAGTTAGGACGAAGAACTATATACCCATGTGGTAGCCGGGCTGACCCAGAGCAGCGTAGGCGATATGGAAAGTCCAATTCGTTGCCGGGAGATTTGTCTGGAGCTCACCCATCATATCTGGAGATTGGCGTATCAATGCGACCTACAATCCCTTATCCATTGGAAGAGAGCTGAGACTAGTCGATCAAGATGGGCTAGATGGGGAATAACTGGTAAACATTGCCTGATGTCGATCGACCGATGATATCCCTTTGATAATATATAATACCCTGGTTATCGACCAGTAAGGAACACCAACATCCCGGAGCTGTACATTAGCAACTGGGGAGCTCCTGATGACTTGCATACGAACGAGAAGGACTTAACTCGATGGCATGCCGCCTCGATTAAGATCCTGAAACCTAGCAGATGAGGTTTACATATGCCTCGAAGAAGTAGACTAGCGCTTAGCCAGAGTCTTCCTCTTCGAGCAAAATGCAGAAACGAGGCTCACATCGGGTTGCTTTCCGTCCAGTGTCAGAGGGAGAAATGGTCCATTCGAGTGTTCTGTGTCTGGGGTACAGTATCAATATGTTCCAGGAACAGCAAGGGAAGAAAGAGCAATCTTCCACTCTGGCGGAGGCGCTTACAGCGTCAAGGAGCTAGTCAGATGGGGCGAGATATGATGCATCATAAGATCGAGCCCACATTGCGCGTTTGTTTTACCGGATGAAGAGGAGTACAGTAGAGCGAGTCCGTCTGACCAGAACTAGAAGGATGTCGAGATTGAATGAGAACCAGTCGATGGCATATGTCCAGGTTGCAATCCATGTTAGCGGCAGAAGGTGAGTTGAGGTGTGTCGATGTAATTTGGCTCTTTTGAGTCCTGATTGGTTGCTGGTTGAGAGCCGGAAAAGTATTAGGGTGGAGAAATTATTATTCTTGGTTGAATTTCCATTGGTTGTAAAATCAACAAAATCAGGGAACCACCAAGACGATTTCCCCGGGCATCTCTGAGTCTAGACGTGAGTGAAACGAAAATCAAAGCATAATTAAGCGAATGAGAATTTGAGAAAATAAATTCAAATCGAATTTCATCCAAAGAGGCTCAGGGGTTCAAACCATAAAGGGGCGTTCTTTTCTCTTGAGATCTCTATTTAGTCATTTCCACATGTGGAATACGACTATCGCCCGTTTCGGCACCGACTTGCACTAAACTTAGTTCCCGTGCCGGAATATAGGACTTCCAAAGTTGGGGTGCTCTCCGAGTCCAGACCAAGCCATGATACATACAAAAGGCTGAATAAAATACCTAGTAGTACCTGCTCAGACCTAGGTCCTAGGTCCTACTACTAGGTATCCTTTGGTTCTCTATCGCCGACCCGTGAGTCACTTGACGCAGTACGAAGCGACCTATCGTCTACTGGAAACCCCCCACTGAGCCGATCTTTGGCGAGTTGAGATTTCATCATCACGTCGGGAAACGCGTCCAAGGATAAACGACGGTTGGACAGGGCGGCATCTCCAACCTCGGGAGTAGATACTCCCTAAAAATGCGGGCATCATAAACTTGATTCGTGTTGCATATCCAAATAATGCCGAGCCTGAGCTCCTCCTTCTGCAGACCTGCAGAGGATCAGTCATGTGGATGACGATTGGAAAAGCCCATATCAAAGACAAGGCAGGATCAACAAGGCCGATCTGATACTAATGATTGAGGAATATTACTGACCACCTGGTTCGGTCAATTGAGGTCTATGGTATTAATATGGAAACCGATGTAATTGGCCGAAGAGGCGGATTCTTTGACTGAAGTTGGTGATTGGGGTGATTGGGGGTTCAGCACGGAGCAGACGGAGACACGGAGACACAAGATGCTGGGGGAAAGAGGTTCAAGAGAGGGGGATACAAGCCGAAAGTCACTTGACTGATGCCGTAAGGTCCGGACACCCATGTCGTTGGCCTGTGCATTTGACTTTTTTTTTTAACTTTTTTTTACTTTCCCAGATCCTGATCCCTGGTGTCGGTACGTACCTATGGCCCTAGGCAAGTACGTATCTACATACGTATATCATATATAGTGCTATTGAGCTGATTGACACATGCAACTTGCAAGCGCAGGTTAGAAACGGCCTCTCCGTGATCCGCACTTTGCCGCCTCACTTTGATTCTTGGAAAGATCGAACATCGAAGATACTTTGATAGTGTCAAGCCACGTCGCTTATTACTCAGTGCTATGCGCGCCTATCCGCTCTATCATCAAATCCGCCTTGGGTGTTTAATCGGAAATGAGCTCTCTAAACTAGTAGGAGTGCATACGGTTTTATTGCCTCCACTATATGAAATGCATCATAAATCATCAAAAGCCTACCTAAAGACGCTGCAGAATACAGTAAATGCGGGCGCGAGGCACGAAAGCCTGCCGAGGGGAAAGAGGCAACCCAATACCAACGGCGAAGCCTTCGTGGCCCGCATCGTCTATCCCGTCTAGCGTTAGATTCAGGATTTAAGGGCAGATTGCTGCGAGTTTACCTGTGCATATGTACATGCAGGTTCCATCATGCATTAGTGGGGATTCGGGACTTGTCAGAGCAGCCGCCAGAAGAGGTCAACTGTCCAAGTCCACGAGAGTTTGGATCTTGGGTCTTTGAATAGCATGGTTAGAAGTTCCAAGTTAGGGTGTAGAACACCCTTTCTACCGCAGGGACGCGCAATACGAACAATGGTGTTTTATAGTACGAATACAATACATACAATACATGGATGCGACAGACCTCTAGCGCCCTGGGCGCGACATCGCGTTTACCAGGAAAATGCATCACCACACATACGTATACGAAGTAGGGGAATTAATTAAGGGCCGAGCAGAAGTTCAACATACACAATATCCAATATCCAATATCCAATTATCAATATAATCATCTCCGTATGTGCAACATGACACATATAGCTTACCGCCGCTTTTTACCGAGCTTCCGTATTCCGAGATCGTGACAGTTACAAGGTGAAGCCTTACGTAGACATACCTCCGGCAATCATCGCTTGCCCCGTCTCAAAATAGCGAATACTATGTACATTGTACAGTACCTAGTAGGTCACGATGCCAACCAACGAAACGTGGAGTTGTACATACTTTGTAGGGTTGCATCAATTGTGGCTTGTTCACTTGCCGAGCCCCTTTTCGTGGAACATCGAACACATCGAACATTGATAAGAACACGAAATCAACTAGGTAGGTCTTATCGCATACACTACGTAGTGCCCGCACATACATACATACATAGATCTTTGAGACTGTGGCGCAGACCCGGCACTGAATGAAACAACTAACCAACCCTTGCTTTCCCTGTAGGGATATTTCCAAGATCACGGACGTTTGCGTCAACGGCTCCGCACGTAAATACTAGAATGCTTGAGTTAGACAACCTTGAAGTTACCGACCCGTGGGAATTTGGGAGTTTTGGTAGACTATTCTGAATTTCTGACCATTCTAGTAAACCCTAAAAGTATTAGCGGAATGCCAAGATAGGAAACTCGGCTACCAATAGTCTCGCCTGTCAAGCTTAAGCTTGTTTTGCTAGGGTTCAACGATGCTAATGCTCCGAAACAACTGACAACATGTCTGCATGTGTAGGGCATGGGGGCACATGATGCTTGAGGCGAATCTTGCCGAAGCTATTTCTTGTTCAAGATTTGGAAGTGTCAAGGTTGAGCTCAAGGTCCTAAATCCATGTAAAGCTGAATTAATGCAGGCGCATATGGTGCATATTGGGATTGGGATATCTATGCGGGGTCCATGTCGATCATAAAACCCAAAGTATTATATGTACAGAGTACAAAACATAAAACATAGAACACAAAACACAAAACGACCAAAATGACCAAAACACCCACTTTAAACCCCATAATTGTACACCTAAGGTACACCTAAGGTGGCTGGCTCCCCCCCACTAACCAAATTTGAACATTGGGGTAGATGTGGCATGTGGCATGTGGCTGTGTAGCTGTGTAGCTGTGTAGCTGTGTAGCTGTGTCAAGATGTCCCTGATCTAAGCTGCCAACACATCGTTACGTTACTTATTAGCCACATCTCCTGCATCTGTCGCATTTGTTACACCGACTCTGCGACTCACAATTCTAGGATTTCTAGATTATTCTCCACCACATTTGCAGGTTAAATAATAGGTCTTAACAGATTCGAGCTACGGCGTCTACACATAAGCGAGGCGATGACCTCATACCTTAAAAAGCCTTAGAGCGATTTGGCCCTCAAGGATGCGGAACATCCGAACCCGACAGCCCGACTACAGGATTCAGCAGTTCAGCAGAGTAACGTCGCGAGATGAACACGAATGAATGACCCACGTCACAAACTCCGTGGATTTGTCAATTCGTTTAAGTTAGACGCCTCAATGAGAAGAACGAAATCCATCTTGCCTCATCTTGACGTATTCTCATTTTTGCCTGGTCCTGTGGTCCTGTCGTGTCAACGGCCCACTGGCCTGACCCAGTCTGCGGCGAGGACACACCGGGAGGCCTCCTAAAACATGGCGGTTATCACCAATCTCTAGAAGATTTCCCACCGCAGGACAACAAAACAGTTGATGATTAGACTGCGTCTTGCCTCCCAATTTCAAAAGCCCCCCGAGCCTTGGAACGTGCGTCGGGTACCTCGAAGGATCTGGATGAGGAGTCTGCAGCGCATCCATGTGATTTTGATCTATCGATTGGCTATCTCCAAATATCGTAATATAAGCCGCGTCAGTCGATCCCCCGACAAGTTTACCCCAGGGTGATCAATACTTCAGGGGCCTTGAACGGGTTCGTGATGCGCCGCGAAGCTAACGAGGTTGGACTATCAGGTCGTACCATCCTCTGAGTCAGAAGGACAACCGCGACATATGCTCGGGGAGAACCGGTGAGTTTTCGCTGATTTGCCCAAGAGCTGCCCAACATGCAGATTTCGGGCTTCGGGTTGAAGATCATATTGGAGATAGACAAGCGAAACAGAATGGCATACCTAACTTGAGAAAAGAATTCACCGCCCCTCTTCCAGTATGATCATATGACTTCCAAGGTATCCAGGGGTTCATAGAAGACATCAATGAGATATCAGCGAACGATGAGTCATAAGGACAAGGTGGCCTTAAGGAAGGTTGCGTACGGCATCCTTACCATCTATGTGACTGCCGAGGATTCCTCTCACTCTCGGATGTAGAATACAGCAGGCTTGGTTTGGTAACAAGCACACAAATCGGATACTTTGGAGGAAAGGTCAAGATATGGGATTCAACCCCGTAAATAGGGACCGTCTACTGAGAGCCACAGAACCAGGTTCCACTAATGGGGAGGTTTACATAGCATTCCTACCTAGGCAGGTAAGAAACGTACGTAAGGAAAGCTTCGTTCGATCAACCTCTAAACATGCGAGCAGCGAAATGCGCCCCGTGAATGGAACCCACAGGAAGGAGTTAACCGCTGTGACCTCGGTCCATCTCACTAGATAGGTAATGAAAATGGGCAATGAGGTATTTTTCATACTATTAAGGAAAGTCTTGTGGGATGTTGGGGCTCATTCTAGTATCAAATCGATACCCACTCAGTGTGATATCTACTATTGTAAAACACACTACTCCCCTTACTACATTACTAGCACATTACTCAAGAGTAGGCTACCGCAGACTTTACATATGTAAAGCTCCGTTCAACTTCGATGAAACAAGTTGATGGGCACGTTACAACCCACAACCCAATAATTTCGATCTTTATTAGGTAGATTGCATACAACTCGACTATAATGCGCCGTCCCCTTTTGTGTACGCATGTGGAAGTTAAGTAATGTAGAAGGTATACCTAGGTATTGTACTAAGGGAGTTTTCCTCATTATTTACTCTGTGACTTGACTAGGCTCATCATCGACCGAGGTGCTGAAGCAATTATTAATATGAAAATTGATGATCGTATCTGGAACCTGACCGAACCTGACCGCTTCACTTCGTGGCAATGCAGAGCGATTTCTTATCCATTGGATTTCGCAAGTACACAGGCCTGGCTTACAAATTACAAATAACTGGTCTCCTACGATTTAAAAGCTGTTTATTACATGGTCAACAAGGTACAAAGTAACCCTTAGAAGTCCTCTACGAGGAGATCTTTTATTAGAGGGCGAAGCAGTATAAATCTATGGAAAACTGAGAATATTTTTGTTGTATTTCAACTTTATTATTACAAATACTAGCTACACTCGAAGATGGTTGTCTCGTTGTATTCCACACACATGCCGTACTTGATGAGCGTCAATGAGTCTCTGCCGTATTGGATGGTAGAATAGAAATTTGTCCATGGGATTTCTCGACGACTTAGCTCTAAGCAAGTTGCTATACGATTACCTTATTATCAAGATGAGGGCACCTCAGCTCTTTCCACACAATCTCCTAGTTTCTTCACTTGCCGATTTCGATCCACAAAAGGACATATTTGATCGTTATGTATATTGTTTGTCATTTAGATTCATGGTGTGAATTAGAAAAGTAAGTGAAATAATTAGAAGTAGTCATGATGAATATTCACATAGAACTGCGTCGTGGTTGACATTAGCGAGGCATGAATAGACTTATACCTTTTTCCCGCGAAAATGTATTGAGGCTACCTATCGTATTGCTCAATCTACTGAAAACAATGAGCATGAGTTGGTAATATGACCCAGGGATATCACAAAACATTCACTTTGCGGCATAGACTGAAAGTACATACTCATTAATGTGTAATTTCTAGTAACATACTTGATATTTAACACGGGTAATTTCTCGTACGGCCTGATCCTTTACCTCAAGCATCATAATGGCACATTGATATATCAAGTCATGAGTTGTGCTGATTTGGTATAAGATCGTATCACGGTGTAGGCCCTAAACCCCGGGAAACAATCACATTGTTGCGCAAAGAGTCACTGCGCCGGGAAAATGGTATATGCTAGAACCTCCTATCGTCCATGCATCCAGAATTAGCTGCTAAGAACTCCATTCTTAGCAAAGGTATCAGAGCTTTCTCGATCTCTCCTTAGGTCGACTTCAGCTCTGCGGCTAGCCTTCTGGCAGCTAACTAGGTATCTACCTTTACGGACGGAGGCTGGGCTCAGCGAAATCGTGATATGTAATATCTAGTCATGTAAAAACTTATTCATTCTATCAAGTTATCTATTTCCTACGTCGAGCCTATAAGACTTAGTTAATATTATTCTCATTTAAAGGACGAGAGACACATCAACTCTTGAGATGTCCCGGAGCGGATAAAGTGTCTCGATGGCTTTAGTTCTAACTTTTTTTATGTGTGAAATAAGTATTGCAATGTTTTTACCTATTTATTTTAATTGTAGACATACTTACCAATGGGGCATTTAGTGGCTTCCAAGATGTTGAATATTTGGTGCTGTGCAATGGAGTGGTTGCCCGATAATATCACACCGAGACAATGGAAGAATAGATAACCTTATTGCCATGAGATAAATTTGAAGCATAGTAGGTACTAAGTAGTACTTGCTTATTACGTTTCGATTAAATTGATTTGGTAAGACTAGAGGCTATTTTATAAGGAAGCTCTTCACATGTTTTTAACAATTGACCTTTATTGTTAAAGTGAGTCCCTTGTCTCTGTTTGTTATCGCATGGTGGATCAGCTGGGGGCTGTCTGGGTGAGGATGTGATACGGTGATGAGGTCAGGCGATCTATTTCCGAGCACGGGAAGACATGAGTGTTGTAGATCAACTAAAGAATGCAACCATTTGATCTTCTTAGGTCTCAAATCCCCAAACCCCTCTAGTCTTGAAATATCCTTATCTCATCTCGTTCCATAAAGCGGCTGCTTACAGTAAAGTGCGATCTTACTATTTACAAAATATTCTCCACGATATCACACCGAAAACTACTTAGCTAAGAAAAACACAAGAACTCATTTCATATGTGTTAATATAATACGAAGGTGAGAAAACCTGAGGCCCAGAGGCCGTGAACCTTTGAGAGATATCTCGTCTCCTTTTTTTTTTAAAAAAAAAGATGCGGGGAATCCCTGAATGGGGGTTGGGGAGCTTTGGGGGATCGACGAAATGTTAAGAAGGCCAGTTGTAAAGTCCGAAATCGAGCGATATGGTTGGGGCGGGATGCAAATCCATAGGTTCTCTCTTTAATCTGTACGACTTCTAGGAGCTGATAAAATAGAAAATTAAAGCTTTGGTAGGTTGAATGCCCAAAGAGCCTGATCCTGATGGTTTGTCACACGACGACTCTAGAGTAGTGTTCTCGGTGCTCAACCCCGACGAGATGGTGTGTGGACCCCTAAAATGCAGCTGCGCATAGGGACCATTAGACATTGGACCATTGTCTCTTTTCTCGGCTGTAACTTCCTGCAGGCTAGTAGATAGCGGCATCAACTGTGGGTTAATTCCCTAAAACATCCACGGCGAATAGAATATGTCTAGAACGGAGGTGGTGAGGGAACGTCAGCGGGAAAGCGGCTCGAACCCAGCAGGTTGGGCTTGTGGAGCCACGTACTATGGATGTAAACTGTCCCCTCTAAATCCCCTAAATACGAGGAAAGGTCCGAGTTTAGACCTTGGTTCTCCTTAGTCTCCTTAGACTACCTAGGTAGGTAGGCAAGCTTTTAGAATGTTTTTAGAATGCTCTTGGTATTCGGATCCGAAAAGCCGCGTGGGCTGGGGATATAAAGGCACAAAATTTTGACAGAAAAAAAAAAGTAAATGACATTTTAAAGTGTCGGATGCGACATCACAGTTTTAAGGGCTTTAGAGAGTGTGCCACGAGCACCGTGATCGTCTTTCTTGCAGGTGGTTCATCCAATAAGGAGGATGCACCGTGTTGACCATTTCAATAGAAATATCGAAATAGGAGTGGATTTCGTCAGTTTGTAGATGGAATCGGGAATCTCAGGGGCCAGGGGTTCGATTTTTGCTCCACTAAGGTCGAGAGCAGTGGGGTTACTTAAGTCTTAGGTCCACAGGTCCCAGGTAGGCGACTTTGGAAGCAGCAACAGGAAGCTGCGGGGCTCTTTGTAGGGATCCGGCAAGGGAGCCATCCATCCAACTTTGGAGGGCTTGGAGGGGCTTGAGGGGCTTGAGGGGTTAAACAAACCACTTTAAACCACTAGGGATAATTAATGGCGAGAACTGGCTACCTACACCAGGTAGAAATAAATCTTACTAGAAATAACATTTGAACCTTGGGTATTGTGTGCTACCATGTACTGTGTATGCAGAAAAAAATCACCCCACGTTCTCCTTGGTCTTTGATAACGCGGCTGTTTCTTTTGCGATAACAGCGAGACCCTGATTTAATATGGAGTCTCACATGGGCAAGTCAGCTAAGACCTCACGAGGGCTGGAGGGTCAGCGCAACCCTCTTTCGTCTCCCTTCTTTCCATCAATCCGTGCAAGGTGCATGTGGTATTTTTTGTTATCTTTGCACCAATACCTCTGATACATACATGTACTTGTCTAATCAATACCTACCTAGGTCCTACGTACATACCTAGTACATGAAGCATCCTAGCTCGAGGTCGCAGCTGCCTTTCTGCTGGGTAAATTTAAGTCTGGATGTTTTCTCAAAGTTAATGTTCCAACGTTAAATGTGGAAGGTTTGCGTAGTCGAAAGCTAGATTTTTTTCGAATCTTCCTTTTTCTCTCCTCCGTCTTCTTTGACAACCAATAACAAACCAAGTCAATGTCAAAGTCAGGCGAGATCAGCTAAGCACTAAATACCTACTCGTACCTCACCAACTTTAACACGGACGCATCAGGGAAAGTCTGGGTCGCCACTGGGAATAGAGTTATCCCGCTGATCTCTGCCTTCCGCTTTCCATCCTGCTATCTAAACAATTGGCTACCGGTATTATCTTGTTGCTCTCTCTTCTCCAACCTCCAACCTCCAACCGCCAGCCTCCTACCCCCCCTCACCTTCACCTTCTTTTTAAGCTCACAAAGCTCACAAAGCTCACAAAACTCACAATAGGGCTGTCTAGTCCTACATTCGTTTATCTTAGCATTCTATTATCTCAGCATTCAAGGGAGCATCGCCGGAACCTCGCCGGAAGACAGTAAAATGCAAAATATGTCGATTTGACGATCGTTTACAAGACACATACACCCCTAACTGGGTTGAATATCAATGTGTTGCCTTTTCTGGACATCTCAATCAATCTACTGACGATTCAAACCCCCCCGCATTTGCAGTACAGCAATTGTCATAGCAAACAATCATAACACCTCAGTACGGCAGTGGAACACACGACGTCTATCATCCTAACATATCTATCTTGTCATTCATTATCCACGAAATAGCCTTATCTTTGAAGGAATCTTTTCTACGCAATAAATACCCAAGCTGTTTCCTATTGAGGCTTCATATCACACACCACCACCTTTACCATGTCGGATATCATCCCACCTGATCCAATTGACGAAGAGTCGCCAGCTGCATCACCACTAGAAATCCGCCCAAAGGAGAAGCGTCGACAAAGGTTGCTTAAAGGCATTCAGCGGATGTCTTCTTCGCCCTCTTTGCAACAGATCGGCCGCGCTAGATCTTCTAGCTCTCCTTATGGTACTAAGGGCAGCTTATCATGCGCGAGTCTCGCAGCTACTTCACCATTTGGACAATATCCTTCCAGCAGCGCCATGTCAGGCTATTTCCCAAATAGCCAACCTTCCAATCCGGCTAGTCCGACCACCGAACTACCTGGATTCGACGGAATTGAAACTCGCGCGGCACGTAGAGTTGCCAATGTGTCTACGACGCACTTAAACCCGACCACATCCTCCCTACCTGTCGAATATGCGGCTACACGGTCCAGATCCGGCACGGTCCGAAAGCCTCCTTTTGACTTCTGGGCTGGAATGCCTGACGAAATTCGAGTCCACATCTTATCGTATCTTCGTCCGAAAGAGCTCATTCGTATCTCACGCATAAGCAGAGACTTCCACAAATTCTGTTTCGACGGCCAGCTGTGGACTCATTTCGATGCTACCGAATTCTACATGGAAATCCCGGCGGAAGCTCTAGCTAAGATTATTCTCTCGGCAGGTCCTTTTGTGAAAGACCTGAACATCCGCGGATGTCTCCAAATCGAGCATTATCAACGAGCCGAAGTCATTGTCATGTCTTGCAAGAATTTAATCAATGCAACGTTAGAGGGATGTCGAAATTTCCAGCGAAACACATTGCACAACCTTATTCGAACTAACGAGAAACTCGCAAACCTGAATCTCACGAGCATGTCAGCCGTAACAAATAGCACCTGCAAGATCATCGCGCAGCATTGCCCGCAACTCGAGACGCTCAATGTATCGTGGTGCAAGCACATGGACGCCCGAGGGGTCAAGATGGTAATACAGGGGTGTCCAAGGCTACGGGAAGTAAGAGCTGGGGAAGTTAAGGGCTTCAACAATCTGGGTGTAGCAGAAGCTATCTTCAAGACAAACAACCTCGAACGACTTGTATTGAGTGGTTGCACGGAGCTTGACGACGAAGCCTTCAAGACCATGATCCAGGGTAGTCAACCCGAAATCGATATTCTCACAGACCGACCCATAGTTCCACCGAGAAAGCTCAAGCACCTCGACGTCAGCCGATGCTCGCAGTTGACGAGCCCAGCAGTAGCAATAATGGGCTATCTTGTTCCTGATCTACAAGGCTTGCAATTGAGCGGGTGTACCGCGTTAACTGACGCGGCCCTCCAGCCAATTCTTGCTTCGGCTCCTCGCCTGACCCACCTAGAGCTTGAGGAAATTTCAGAGTTGACTAACGATCTTCTCTCCGAACATCTAGCGAAAGCCCCATGCGCACCGAAGCTCGAGCATCTCTCCGTGAGTTATTGCGAAAATATCAGTGACACCGGTATGCTGCCCATTATGAAGAACTGTGTCAGCCTCAAGAGCGTAGACATGGATAATACGCGAATCGGTGACCTAGTGCTCACGGAGGCCGCCGCTATGGTTCGTTCTCGATCGGCTCGATCAAACACAGTTGGTTCGCGTCCTCACATCGGCCTGAAGCTGATTGTGTATGATTGCCAAATGGTGACGTGGACCGGTATCCGGGAGATATTATCCTGGAATGCCGAAACCCGGCAATCCCACGAAAGTTCGGCAACATACCCGACCGAGATCATCGGTCTCAAATGCTTTTACGGTTGGCAACAGACGGTAGAGCAACACATGCAACGAGTCTTGAAAGGCGATTTTGCTGCCGCATCGAGACTAGAGAAGAGATGGGCGGAATATATGCAGGCCATGGAAGAGGCAGGAGCAGGCGGCGCGGGGTCTCGGCGACGGAGGCGGAGAGCTCGAGAAGCGCAGCAGGCGCACGACGATGAGGCGGGAGGAGCTGGTCGCCGCCGAGCACGCACTGTCGCGGCTGCTTGCGCTGTCATGTAAAGACGACGACATTTAACGGAGTATCGGTGCATCATAAACATACATCAACGGAGTTGGAGGTTCTCACTTAGGCTGGATCCGGTCATTTTGATTTGCGAGAGTTCGACACGCATTGGAGTTGCATAGGAGTTCATCAACGGCGTCTTCTCATCCATACTATCCCGAATAGTTCGTCCTGTCTTTCTAAACGAGTCCTGCTTGCTGTATATATCACCATCGGAGGCTACTCCAGTGGGCTATTACCTGCTTCTCGTTTTTTCTCGGGCGGAGTGTTGAATGGACTTGAGAGCGTTCTCGCCTCTATCCTTTTGTTTTCTTGGCTCTAATTCGAGTCTGTCGTTTATTAGAGATATGGATCTTCATGTTGTAAAGTTGGGGTTTTATGTATGTCTCAGTACGCCGAATGTCAATGCTACCAATTAGGGGCACGTACGAAATACCTTTCTGCTTTTTAGCAGGAGCCTATGACCCTAACTAAGCCAGTATGCTATCCATGGATGCTGTAACTTTTACTTAGGCACGCCAGAATCTACACAAATCACAGGAACACTGAGGATAACATCAAGTTATAGCAAATCAACGAATTTCATTACTACAGCACACCTCCAAATGTGAGTTTATCTCAAAACTCGATGCGACAAACATGAAGGTGACACGCGTTCGTCCGCACGCACATTGCGGGGAGGGGTATCTATCTGGGGAAATGAATCGAACAATTATAGCAAAGTGTAGGTACCCATCCATCTTAACACCCATTCTCACTCAATTCATCAACAATCATATCGGTTCCTCCAGACCTCGATCGGCGGTTGATAGAAAGACCATCCGAACGAAACTCAATCGCATGTGCGATATCGAGAAGCTGTCGGGTGTTGAAACAGCTATTACTGGTGTTCGAAGAAAAGCAAAGCGAGGAGGATTGGAGAAATCTTTGAAATCTGTGGTCGTCTTCCATCTTCATCGATTTTCCTGACTCCTGTTCATTGTCTAGATCGCGCCCTGTCTAACCCTTCAGGGTTAGAAGTCGATCTTAACTTTACACGTCCAAACGGCGGCATCGGTGTCGAAAAGTAAGTATGTCACACCAAGCATCGTCGACCTTGTACATAGCGATGTCGCGGGAGATAAGCACCATCTGGAAATATTTATTCAGGTACCCTTGAATCCATTCGTCGCGTTTGTCTTCATCTCCATGGTGGTTGTCAACTCGGCTCCAGACGACAACTTCAATGTCAATAGTGTTCCACTGCCGAGGGTTGTGTTCCGGTTTCATAAGCCTATGATCATCATCGGGGTTAACGAATTGATATCCCAAGACGGGCTTGTAGTTGGTGGAGCAACAATATAGGACAGCGTCAAGCATCGCCGAACATATATTCAGGCGCCTGAAGCTCTTGTGGACAACAATGGTTAATTTGCCCGCACCCCCCGCGTGTGTCGCATGTGAACCTGCAATTCCCTTAATGGCTGTATCCATCAGGCCAAACCCAACAATTTGGACATCCTCCTCCTCAGGATCATACCAGCCATTCACGGCGACAAGAAGAGGCAAGTCGAGCTTGAGGGCATTGTTATAGAGCTCGAGGAACTCGCTTGCCTTGACTGGAAGCTTATCAAAGATTGTCTCAAACTCCTTATTGTAGATGTCCGCGATTTGAGCTAGGTCATCTTTCCTTGCTGGGCGGAGATGGATCGGCACTTTGATCTCATGGGGATTCGCGATTCTTTGTGCATTCGCATCTGGTTGGCTTTTTTCTTGCTGGCTTGTTCCTCCCTGTTTGGCTGTCTCCTGTGACCCAACCTTTTTCAGAACTGTATAATAAGGGTATGCATCACGCACTGTCTGCCTTAATTCGTCATATTTCTCCTCAGTTTCTAGAATTTCCAGGGCATACCGGCGCTGAGCAGCTTTGTGGGCTTCACGCTCCGCACGGCAGATTTGATCTACGGTAGTCATGTCAGCCCGTTTAACCCTATGCTTGACTAAGTTTTTGATATTAGCCTTGTAGTCAGTTATACTAGGTAAGGTGAATAATGAAACACATACCTCCGCGTTCGATAGGGTGTTCGATAGGTTCCATCAGATCGCCAGTCTGAGGGTCCACAACACATGAGTCAGGCTCCTTCAGACCTGGAGGATGAAGGTTGACAATAATCTCAGCGACGGCATCTTGTGATTTGAGGATCCATGCCTTGATGCATTCTTCTTGATCATCCGATAAATTCGGATTGCATTCATAGTCAAGGCCGCCAAAATCATCGCCGTAACAGTAATCAGCAGCAGCAGGCTGGCTATCCCAAATTGCGTTCCAATCTGTGGTGGCAATCTTTTCCACACCCTTGATGATGTTGGGTCGAAAAGAAGAATCGCGACTTCTATCTTGGTCATCAAGTGGACTGGGACTAACACGATCTGCGCTGGTGTCGCTTCGCAACGTGGCTTGTTTAGCTACCTCTTGAGCCTTAACGAGAGCTGCTAATTTGGAGATACGAGGGGAGTACTGTTTTGTTAGAGTTGCCAATGAAGGAGCGCGAGGAGGAGTAGCAGCTCTAAATTGATCTTGTAGACGCGACGGCTCTTGCGACATGTGTTCGTGAACGGTTGTGCTCAAACGAACTCGGACGTCCTGATCGGTTGACTTATCTTCAGAAGTTTTATCCCATGCGTCGCTCATTTGAGACGAAGCGTTCCAATATTCGTGAGTACACGTAGAGTTGGAAGAATTCTGACTGGGTTCTCTCATCGGCGAGTAATTCGATCTAGTTGAGACTGGAGACACATCTTGTCGGTTCGTTTGTTGTTGCGACAGTCCACCCGTCTTTTTTTCCTCGTCAACGTCTACTTCGGCTGATTGACCCTGAGCTTCAACAGGGAGTTCCGCGATAGGAGACTGTCCATGTGAGATGAGACGTGCTTCATATGTACCGCTATTCTCGTTGAAGACCTCTAGCCACTTCTGGCGCTTTGGTGTCGCCATCTTCACTATGGTCTCCGATTAGCTTTATAGCTTCCCTACATTCTTGAATATGGGTTATATATGTGGGATTTAATAAATGTATTAGTGATACCGTGGACAGATGAAAGGTGTGTTATGAGCGCAAGATCATGGTTCTTAGCTTACATTAAACTGAGTGTGGTGTGTAACTTGATCAGAGAATCGGCGATTTTTTCTTAGATGATCGAGTAAAGTCAACTCACAAAAAACGACGAGCAGGGCGAAGGACGTTGGGTCTGAGGGGAGATATGTTTGCCGATGATGCCCGTTGTAGAAACTGTTTCGAATGTAGATTTACTCGACGTTTCCTTCTCAGTGAAAACTACCAGCCTATAGGTAAGACTTCACTCTTTCCCTGGGAGTAGTTCAAGGTTCGTGGTTACCATGTTCCAGAATTGGTAGACTAAGTAGTGAGCGGAGGGAGTCGTGTTAACCTTCGTATCGTCTCTGAGGACTATCCGTGGATGTTTGCCCATTAATGAAGGAACATCGAAACACCATCAAAGTCCTCTGAGCTCTTGCGAATTGCGCCTCAAGCGAAAAGATATTTGAATTGACGATGTTGCTGTGTCGTACATCGACTCAGAGAGTGAATATTGGACAAAGAAAAAAAGGATTGTGCTTAACATGAATAAATGAATGTACGCGATGTACTAGATCCCGACGTAAGAACGCCAGACCAATGGATCCCGTATTCTGGATAACACCGAAGGGGTCGTCAATGCTTGATGATATGAAGAAAGAAAAAAAGAGAAATTGGGCTACAGGCATGGACAGATCTGAGATACCTAGTAGGTATGTACCTAGTTACTCGTATGCACTTATAATACGCGCTAGGCGAAGAAAAATACCAAAAACACAAGGAGCAACCCATTATCACACAGTCTTAGAAGGATGTAGTGGCAGGAGCGTTGGCGACATAGTAAGGATGTGCTGTGATAAGTGGCAACAGCGAAGAGGTACGGCCACATACCTAGGTAGTTACGGATGAAATCATATCTGGTCATGTAGGCAGTGTGGCTGCCCTGTCAAACTTGCCCGCACTGCCCTTCATGTTGGCAGTTGGCAATTGCTCCACCAAAACAAAACATCATAGACGTCGCTGGCGCATACTACGTACGTACCTACCCAACCGGTCACCATTTATTTCAGAGAATCGCCGCCAATTCCTTTTAAACATCGGTATCGGGATATTACAGATGCATAGATATAATAAATCCAGAATTACTGTTTCAATAGTAGTGCATATTAGATAAAGCTTACTGGGCAAAAATAAAAAAGATGAACTTTTAATAGGCCCAACCCAGGATCTGTTGATCGGCTCCTGGCTATTGCGCCCCCGCTATTAGGTATTTCTTTACCTACCCTTTTTCAAGGGCCCAAGGTGTAGCGCACTCATTGGGACTCGAACCCTAAACCACCCGTTTCAGAGCAATTGTTAAGACAGGAACAAGAAAGTATCTGTAGAAACACACACCCAAGACCATCGGAACGTTACGGTCGAGGGTATTAGGATCCGCCGACGGAAACTTCCCACTGTATTGTGCTATTTAACCTTCACTTTGGCTGGTGCCTAGGACCTTAGGTACAGTACGAATTGGCCACTAGATGGATGACAACGGTGTCAAGGAGACGCGTGCCACGTCACGTCTCCGTGACTCGTTCTACTTAATCAGATATCCTATCACATGCGTCGAACTTGATATACGTGAGAAAATCCCGAACATCAGCTTTCTACCAATGCCTGTCATTGACGACAAATTTCGACATGTAAGAGGACTACGAGCACGTGCACCATTCTTCGCCAACAACCCTCGTTCTTCTCACTTCGCCGCTGACGTCTTTCTTAAGTCAATGGCATCTATCTCTTCTCTAATGGAAATGCATATTCCACTTTGAGACAGCTTCTACCAAGCGTCTTACCAAACTGGTGCGGGCACAGTCGTTCCCTCCGTAACCTTGAAGATAAAAGTCAAGAACCAGCATGCTAGTCAATTGCCCATGGATAGAATCTACGTTTGGATATTCCCCATCGCCTCCGCCGAAACAGAGCCCGTAGCCTTAGCTAAGAGCTTTCAGGAATCAGGAGAAGCTGGAATGTCTTGGGAAACCTGGAGAAAACTTCCGTAGCATTGAAAGATTAGGGGTGGCCGGTCTCAGGGTTGGAAATAGTTGACCTAGTCAATTACCCCAATGGCACTGATCGGTATATGGCTCGCTAGGGGATTACAGTGAATTTTTCTCGGTCGCGTTAGCGGTAACATTCTTGGGCCCCTGCCTACCTACTCATACGTAAGTATTGTCGTATAGGTTCCCTCATAATACATCAATCTCTTTCTACAGTTCGGTCTGTGCCAACCACCAGGTCTCTTTTTGTTCAACCGTATTCGGGCACTATTATCTTTTCGAGAAGGCATCGAGTCGCTCAGAAGCTCTAGATCTTTCTGTCTGGAATTTTGTGGTAACTAAGAGCTATATTTAGCATATAGAATTCATGTCAAGATATCGACGAAATTGTCGTGTAAGATATTGTAAAGAGGGGCTTTGTATTCGAAAGTAACTTTTCTTCTCACTCAAGTATCGGATATACTGGCAGATAGGGGGACACATTAACCATCAAGCGCGGGGACCGCGAACAATTCTCACAAGGCAGACTCACGGGTTAATGGCAGGTTTGCAGCTCCTAGTATGTTTGGAGGCCTCTAGGATGGCCGGGCGCTGTGGTGACCTTCACGTAGTTGTTGTCCCGTTTGAGTATATCCTATTGTAGTAGGAAGAATGATAATCGTGGGTTCATGGGTTTGTGGCGTGACTGATTAGCAAGAACAGCACTGCGCGATTTGAGGCTGTGGACAGTGTCCCGGTTGGTAACAAGTACCCTGTCACGAAGTGTCTCGGACTTGGGAGTCTTTCCACTATCGATACCTTCCTTCCCCTTTGAGGAAAAAAAAAAGAAAAAAAGGAAACGCCGACAAGCTCTACGACTCCCTATTGAGGACCTGATATCGCCCTCAGATATTTTGAGCATCAGTATGGCCATAGGCACAAGGATAGAGTTGGCACAATGTTCGGACCAGTTTCGCAGAATGCGGCCCGGCCGGCCATGATTTTGTGTTTCGTGATAGTAGATACGTGGGAAATTCCAGCTCTCGCAGAGGTCTATGGTAAGCGCTGGAACGGAGAGCGGCCATGTACTAATCTGTAATGGGGATGGGAACATGCCACTATAGCGTAAATTGCCAGTTTGGTTCAGACCTCGCCCTGAGGTTTAGCATAGCCTTCCCGGGATACTCACGATGTCTATCTTGGCTAAGTTCGAATAGCAAGAAGCCAGGTTTTTAAATGCCTTGACGGTCGAGTGTGGACGGAATCAGTATAGACGAAGGACCATGGTACATAATAGGGTTGCATCCAACCAATCTCTCCGCGCGCCATGCTAATGGAACCGCCTGTGATTGGCTGCTTACAACCAACAGAGTCTCAGAAACTGCAACCCCTTAAGGCCTTTTCACGGGCCTTTATAGAGGATTTGAACAGTAAGTTCGGCGGCTAGATTGCGCGTGAGGAAGATGGCTGCGCCATAATCCCGATCAAGTTTATCTTGTCGACGACATTTGCCCAAAATTAATGCTGAACTAAACGAGTTAAAGATCAGCATTGGATATGCAATCAATTTGATGAAAGAGGATGCATACCTACCTACCTACCTGGAACTAGGGTATTGTACTATGCCTAGTTACTGCGGCCATAATGGCATGCATCATTGTCTCAACCCCTAGAACGAAGCCTCGAAAGCATCTCGCAAAGGTCTAGGGTTCTAGGTAGCATTTGGTACCCCCCAAGATTTTTCAAGTACTCCAGGGCTATTATACACAGGCCGCAGCATCCACACGAATGAATGGGCTTAGAGCCGAATGTGTATCTCATGGGGGAGCCAACTGGGAAGAGGAATATAAGAAGCCGGCGTGTTTACGTCCTCGAAGTATGGCTATAAACGGTCGATACCATCAATTTATCTTCACAATTCAAATCTAACACACAATCCTACGGATTTGTCAGTATATTCAACATGTATTTTAATAGTGACTCATCATTCAATTATTCACCTAACTCGCCGAATTCTCAGGAGTGGGAACCGGACGTCGTCCTAGGGCTTGCCGGTGGTGATACCTGCATCGGTTGGGCCCGAACCTGTGGTCGAAGGTGTCGTCGGCATATCGCCTTACACAAGACCACGTATGGATATGGTATCCTTGAAAAGCTGGCATGTAGCAGCCCTTCCAAAGCAGCAGAGTCGCCAAAACTTCACGATGCGGCAGATATCTTATTGTGTTGGCAACACACCGACCAATTGTCTGAGATAGTGGAACAGTGGAAGCGAAAGCTCCAGCAATGGGCCGATGATACTGAGTCTAAGAACAAACCCTGTATTAAGGCAGAAGAACTCGAGGAAGGTTGGTTAAAACAAATGCAAGAGGACAGATCTCGAGGGCAGGACAAAACGGGACAACGAAGCAGCAATCACGCTGCGGGGAAAACCGTACCGCCCCGGGATGTTAAGCGAGAAGAGGAAGAGCGTCTTGCTCAAGAGGAGAAGAGAAGGGGACAGGAGAAGAAGCAACGGCAGGAGAAAGAGAGACAGAAGAAGGAAGAGGAGAGAAGACGGGAGCGAAGGGCTCGCGAAGAAGAAGCTCTCCGCGAACGCGCACGGCTCGTGAGGGAGAAGAGGGAACGGGAAGCTCAAGAGAAGGCGGAAAAGGAAGCGGCATCATGGCATGCTGCGTGGGAACAATACTCCAACGCATGGTGTAAACCCGTCGATGTCTCGGTAACAAACATCCCTTGGCCTGTTAAATCGGGGCTGCAGTCAGACGTCAACGAAGCGAATGTGAAGTTGTTCTTCGCGAAGGCGCCGCCAGCGGATTTGGTGGACTCAGGTGACAAGCAATTTAAGCTTATCAGCAAGGAAAATATGAGGTGGCACACGGACAAGGTGATGCAACGGTTTGGCTCAGACGCCGTGAATGGTGCTGCAAAATCTTCGTTGGGCATTGTCGCGAAAGTAGTTATTGAGTTAAGACAGGAGGCTCGAAAGGGGAGATAAGCAAAGGGGGGTTGAATTATGCCAACATGACATGACAGCTTTCCCAAGACCTTGCGGTTGAGTCATGTTGATATTATGGATGAGGACATACTACCTAGGACCTAGGTATGTATGCGTCCATGGTTGTTTTATTAGATGTTTTTGAGATATTTTGATACCTGTTGAATCTATTTGGACCTGTTTGCTTGAATGGCAGCGCAGCGCAGCGCATGATTCAAACCGATCGGGTGAATTTGATGAACCTCGACAAACGCTCTTCTACTATTTTCGTATTATGAGCCTCAAGACTCTAGAGTAGGTGATTGCATAGTACCTACTTTTGTGCGCGTCGAGTTGCGTTGTTTGCTAGGACGGTTCGTGATCGTGAGTTCTGAGTTTGTTGGTTCAAGGTTCGAACATTTGAGCGACCGGGTTTTGAATAATAGGGCCTCACCTATTAGTAGGACCTTAAGGCTTAGGTAAGGCTTAGGTACGTAGTTAGATATGTAAGTAACTAGGTAGTTTCTTAAACTGAATATGCAGTAATACTAATACTAATATAGTGATATACCAAGGTCCCCCATTCTAATCTAAAAACATTGAGCATTATGATTTCTATCTCCAGTGTCCACCTTACCAAGTAGAAATTGCCCATTTCTTTCTTTTCAATCAACTGCTTTCCCTTATCGGACATCTCGACGCCTTCATACTATCCCAATTTGTCTACTCATTTATTAAGTTAACAATCTTGACCAACGACAAATCCGTTCCCTGTCAAACAATCCACGCCCACGTGCTCCCTCATCGAGCGCGGAGGGATCCGGATCCCAACTCGTACAGCGAAAAGGACGACAAGGTAATAACTGGTCGGAATGGTGATTCAGTGACAAAGAAATAATAGTTGCTATTTTAAACATACGCCTATAGGTACACGGGCAGGTACACCTACGCCAATTGCTAATTGCCCGAAGTAATGGATGCGGTGACATGTCCTTAATCGGACGAGTGGTGCAATATTACAGAATAGAGCCATTCGACTACGCAGTGCAACCGTAATCGTGACCGGAAACTGACCAGAAAGAAGCATAACTAGGTAATTTCACAACACCGATTCAAACTATCCTCACAACCTCGTGTTGAACGTTGCCTTTGTCACCCGGCCCGTGGTATTACCTGTGGCCTGTTTCACGGTTGAGGTTGTGGGAAACTAGATTGCCGGTAGCTTACCGTTCAGTCGGAACCTTGAAGAGATGGGGGGGGGGGGGGGGGGGGGGGGGGGGGGGGGGGGGGGGGGGGGGGGGGGGGGGGGGGGGCGGGGCGTGA